>JASCZW010007193.1:45162-117170 GCA_034211315.2 Aedes japonicus
ATAATTATCGTTGTAAATGTTTTCATGAAGTGCCGTTCATAAACCCAATCACCACCGTTCACCAGTTTTTAACATTTCCATGATCAATTAATTAGAGACCCGATAGGAGCTGTTGGACGCAGACGAGTTATTGGGTCTGGTTACATGATTTTATGAATATCAATTGTCCACCCCACATAATTAAAAGGGGAGCCTACAAGCATCATTGCTACACAGTTTAAAAAGTAAGTTTGATTTCTGCGTTTTTCGACCATCGAGCATGTAAACTAGCTTGCCTATTGATGAAATGTGGCGAGTATTTTCAGTCTTACCCAACTTCTAACTACTTCAAGGGAAATTAGATACGGCCTAAAACGCATGGGAACCCAACCATATTTTCTCCGAGTGCTGCAAAGGGAGGGACACTTGTTTCCATTTCCACAAACCAATTCCCAACCCCTCCTCGCAATGGTGGGACAAAGTGCTTACACCGATAATTACATCCATCGTCGGACGGTCGCTGCCCGGCTGAACCGTTGCGAAATTGACAGCTGCTCCGGGGCCGATCGAATCCGGTGCCAATAATCTGCATGTTCAGCTTGATGGATCCGAAAGTGCATGTTTTACGTGAACAATCCTTTTTTGTGTCCTGTCTGGTTCCTTTTTTTTCTGGTGGTTTTTCTGTGCCTATCAGGATCACCATACTCCTGTCGTCGTTGAGATGGATGAAACCAGTAACATGTTCAATAAATTTCGATTGAAGACCGACCGCTGAGCCTGTGCTGGAATTTATCGGCTTGCAACAAACGCGAAACTCGGCTGCTGATGGAAGCAAGAGCTGGTGCACTGGAGTAACTCAATCAGGCTGGTGTTTTTGTGAGTTTCGACTATCGGAACGTCCGGCTAGGAGCTGTTGTTGTTAGGCGAAATGGCGTGTAATATCGGCGCAGCGCTGCCGGCGTCAGCCAGCGTCGTCGGAGTTGTATGAAAAGCGCCAAGCTTTGTTCGATGGCCAATATAGGAAATTGATTGAAAATTTATATGGGAAATTTTGCGTTATCGGACCGGGGGTTGTTTTGTTACACCGATCGGTGATGGCGAGCCAAGCCATTCCTGGCCTCCGGATTGCCAGGTACCACTATATGAACCATCACTCGGTGGTTTTGATATTACACTCAGGAGCCTGTTGTGCAACTGTGCACCCGAATAGCGAATGGATTTCGGCAGGATGTGTGTCAAAGGCAAACTATGGGCTGTGGCAGCGGTTGGGAAACAAGTTCAATTACGACAATGAGCGCGAATGGGTGGACTTCAATGCAGTTTGTGGTACGGTACAGCTTCCCGATGGAAACCTAGTTTCTGCTAGCAGGAGTGGCGGTCATTCCGGAAATTTTAGTTCCAATCAAATGCATCTTTTGAGCTGACTTTTGTGTGAAGGTTGTGTTCAATCAAACTCGAGCAAAGCAGGAAGCGAGGATTTGCTTTTGTAATGTTACTAAAAGTCGATTCACTTAACATCTGGAGGCACTGCTTATTTTTTAACAGCGCTCCTAGTCTGGCCAGCCGTTTCAACTCAGTTTTGAGTCGGTTTTGCTTCACTTTCGTCAATAGTAGAGTCACTCAAATTTGAGTAAATGTAACTGCGATTGACATTTCGATAAATCCAACACATCCATCTGATTGAAGTCGATAACCACATTGCCATAAAATACAATTCCAACAAAACCACCGTCCAGAGGATCCGTCTATGCAAAGGTTATCATTCTTATCGTTCCAGCAATAAACCAAACTGTTCACTGATACAGAACTAAATGGTCGAAACACGTGCTCGGAAGTTTTATAAAAAAGTTTTCACGGAATACCCAAGATACATACACAGAAAAAAATAATTAATTTTAACAAGCGCGTGAACTTTCCTCTCGTTAATTTTCAAGCCAAAGGAGGCGTAAAAAACGAAATTGCAATCTTTCATACAACAGGCTAGATTCAGGCCTTATCTGGCTTAAATTTGGATGAAATATCCCATAATTTTCTGTCCAATCTAGCTTCCCTTTTATGTGCATTAGATAACGCAGAAAATTCAATATTTCTTTTTATCTGTGTATTGATAGATGACGAAACGTCAGCAAAGAAGGTCTTTGAGCAGCTTTCTGGGAACATTTTTGAGGAGGGCTATATGTTAGCTAAGAAATTTCCGATTTGCAGAAACTCAAGTTTTCGTAACACATGAGTCTTTCACATTAACACTTAAAGGCGCACGATACTAAAGGATTATCATAAAACATAAATTTCATTTTAAACACGTTCACTGCTGTGAAACTAATAAAATGCTTCGATACAGTGCTCCCAGATCATACGACTGCTTCATGGAAGAATATTTAACAGTTGTATTGGGTTATTTCCCCAAAAGGAATAGAATTCATTTATTTTTAAGTGTTTTTCGGTATGTTGTCTTAAAGCAACATTGTGAATTTAAGGGTTAAGCTCTACCAAAATTACTTCCTGAAAAAAAACGCATTCTACCATTCAAAGCAGCCCTGAAAGGCCCTATAATTTTTTGCTGGATTAGAATAGCTGCCACTGGAGAAGAGAGACACTTCCGTGATACCGTGACAATAGGGTAGATTTCCTGCCAAAGGACCTGAACCCACCAGGCCGCGATTTTGTCCAATCGCGAAATATTCGGCAATTGTTAAGCGGAATCTGAAAAAATACTGGTAAAGTGACGCGGAATGCATCAGAGATGAAGAGTTGCTGATATGAATTAGCCGCTCAAGTTGATGAAAGATGATGCAAGGTATTCCAAGAATATTTGAAGGTTGGCTAAAAGTAAATTGGTACGCCCCTCGTGCACCGATAAAACGCCTCTGGTGTTCCTTTTATTATTTGTTTACACTTCTATAGAGAACAACAGAAATAACGTCGAATGGAACTTGAAAGAAAAAAAAAATGTGCGCGAACACCTGGAAAATCCGGAGTGGCCCATTTCTAAGCTGGCTTAAGTTCTGAAGAGGCCAAAAACAACAGTTTGTCGAGTGCTCAAAACCTACAATGAAACCCTGACTGTGGAAAGGCATCAGTGGACCTACGAAAAAACTGAATCGACAGCTGCGCAGCCAAAGTAGTAAAATTTAATCAATGCCAAAAACGGAATAAAAATGAATAAGGACCGTACTTGGAAAGACATGCTACTTTGAGATGGTTCTTTTGAACAAGAGCCTCACTATTCTGATTGCAGGCAACGACAGTCACAATCTCAGTATCGTTTGCATGGTTCTCCATATCTCAGGATGTAAGGATGAGGGTGCCAACTCCTCGACCCACTAAAAACCCACCCGTGCCTTAAGCCCTGGACGCTCCCCGGAACCACCTTTCGGTATTACTTCCGGGAGGGGGCTATTGTGCTTGTTAAGCACCCCCTTTAGTAGTTAGGTGGTCCCTGCGAACTGCCTTTGGTCGTTTCGCCATGTTTGTTGGAGATCAAGGACGATCTGGGAGGCTGCTACGCATGCCGCGTCCCAGACATCCCGGTCCTGGCACATCCTCGGGACCAAATTGTCCGGAGTCATGCCTGATCTCGCGCCGTCGAAGTGAGGACATGCGAAGAACACATGTTCCGCAGTTTCCTCGACTCCCGCGCACTCGCTGCATGCGGAGGACTGTGCATGCCCATATTTGTGCAGGTATTGTCTAAAACAGCCGTGGCCAGACAATATCTGCGTTAAGTGGAAGTTTACTTCACCGTGTCGCCTACCAACCCACCCGGTTAATTCCGGGATTAGTCAGTGGGTCCACCGACCTTTGGTGGAGTTTTTCCATTCCCTTTGCCACTTAACCATGGATACGGCTCTAGTGGTCTTCCGAATACCTCTTGTTCCACGTTGTTCGAAGCACTCTACGTCCTCTTTTATGACCATGCTTATTGGCATCATCCCCGCTAGGACGCAGGTAAGCACTAACCACTCTTAGGCACATAAGCCTGTGCGTACTCTCTAGCTTACTAACGTAACTCTTGGTACTCAAGACGGTGATCCATGCCGGCCCGCCGTACCTAAGTATGGACAGGGCGACACTGGCCAGGAGTTTATGCTTGCTCCCTTGCACCGCCGAGCTATTCGACATCATGCGGGATAATGCCGATATAGCCATAGAGGCTTTCTTGCAGGCGTAATCGACGTGACTGACAAAGGACAGCTTAACCCCAAGAACCTCTTCGAATCCACTATGCAGTTACCTACACTGATCGTCGCATGTTGCTCGTACGTCGTACATCGTGTTCTATAACACCGGACCCAGGATCAAACCTTGTGGGACGCCTGTGGTGATCTGGACACGTTTCAGGCCTGCCTCTGTATTGTATACCAGTATGCGATTCTGGAAGCAGCTTCCGAGAATCTTGAACAGGTACCTGTCGAGGAACCTGCAGGCACTGGAGCGAGTCGGCGATAGCCACCCAACTGGCGCTATTGAATGCGTTTCTCACGTCAAGGGAGACCACTGCACAGTTTCGCACTCCTCGCCTCTTGCGCTTGATTGCCACCTCAGCCGTCTTGGTGACGGACAGGATGGCATCCACCGTCGACTTCCTTTTGCGTAAGCCAAACAGGTTATTCGACAGACCGCCTATACCCTCCGTAGACGTTGTCAGTCTGTTGAGGATTACCCTTTCGAGCACCTTACCCGCTGTATCCAACAGACATATAGGTCCATATGCCGATGGATCTCCTGGTGGCTTCCTGTCTTTGGCAACACAAGGGTCTGAATTTTCCAGGCGTCCGGAAGACACCTCGTCCGCTTTTGCATCACCACCCTGAACATTCCGGGGTCCAGCAAGGTAGCCGTCTTGATGGCCAGGTTCGGAAAACCATCCCGGCGATTTGTTCACCTTTAGCGACTTTGCTATCGCAATGAGTTCCTCATTCGTCACCGTCGCCTCGTCGCCGGCCCCGTTGTTCCGTTATCAATGCCCATGTGATCACGGGTGTTCGGCGGAGTCGTCCACCCTTCCGTCGCTATGACAGCGTTAAGGTCTGGGATACTGGAACGCTGGTCATGGGACAAATGTACGGCGGCGGGGGGGGGGGGGGGCATCGACTCGGGTCATGGCTAGGAAAGAGTCCCCCAACGATCGCCTGCAGCAGTTCTGATGAACGCTCGGTTTGAGCCGCCGATCATCTGGTTTTGGACATTAGTACCTGGTTGACGTCACCTCACGGGTTCGCATTGGCCTTCTGACGCAGATCTTCGAAGCAGGCTCTCTTGGTGGCCTTTATCTCCCTCTTTAGTGTGGCCTTCGCGGCGACTAGCGCCCGTCTACGCTCGATTCTCTCGGCGTCTAACCACGCTCTTTGCATCCTCCGTCTTGCGTGGATGCATGTTCTTCGGAGGTCGGCAATCGACTCCGTCCACCAATACACCATCGATCTTCCATTCCTCGGTTTGACTTCCCTCGGCATGGTCGCATCGCACGCTCGTGTAAGTGTCATAACGAGTCGTTCGCCGCAAGGTTCCTGGGTTTCGCGTAAATTTCGTTCCCTCTCAAGCGCCTCTTTGAAAGTCTCTACATCAAAGTAGGACGTTTATCTGCGGGCTAATGGAGTGGATGCTTCAACTTCCGCACGCTGCCTTGTATTGTGAACGATACAATATCGAACCGTCAAGTGGTCGCTATGGGTGTAGCCATCATCCACCCTCCAATTGCTAATCAGCCCACGACTGCTGAATGTTATATCGATGATCGATTCCGCTCCGTTTCTATGGTAGGTACTCTTGGTACCCACGTTGGCTAGATCCACGTTGAGCCTAGCCAAGGCCTCCAGAAGTATCTGGCCCCTAGGGTTGGTAACGCGGCTCCCCCACTCGAGCGCCCAAGCGTTGAAGTCCCCCGCTATTACCAACGGGTTCAGGTCAGTTAGCTCCGTTGTCATCCGATCGAGGATATTGGTAAACTGTTCGATCGACCATCTTGGCGGTGTGTAGCAGCTGCAGAAAAACACTCCATTCACTTTTACAACCACGAAGCCTTCGTTTGTGGTATACACAACCTCCTGAACCGGGTACTTGCCCGTCGTCCATAATGCCGCCATATTGGCCCTGTCCGCAAAGCAGTTTCCGTTGCCGGCTAGGATGCGGTATGGGTCAGAAATTATAACGATATCGTATGTCGACTCCCGAACTGTCTGACACAGCAGTTGCTCACAATGGTTCAAATTTAGTTGGGTTTGCTGCCCTCGACCCCCCATGACGTGCTTATAGACCGGTTTCCCGGCGCACATCAAGCATTTGGGGGGACCTTTGCAATCCCGCGCCTTGTGGCTTGTTCTGCCACACCTTCTGCACATGTTGCTCCTATCTGGGCCTTTGCACTCCCAGGACATGTGTCCGCTTTCTAGGCATCTGAAATATGCCTTCGGCGGCTGGTGTAGGCTAAGTGGGCATATGGACCTTCACCTTCACCACTTTCAACACCACGTTCGTGTCAACTGCCGCTACACTCATGGTTGCTACCTGGGTCCCGAGTGGACTCTTCCGCAGCCGTATGTCTGCGGCGGCAACCTCGACCTTGCACTGTTCCTTAAGTGCAGTGGAGATCTCGTCCAGGTTTTTGCACTGGATCGTCACAACGAGGGCGCGTACCTCTACAACCTCGCCTAACGCTTATCTTGCCAGGTCCCTATTCTCTAAACAGACCACTCAAAAAAAAAACTCTATTGAAATATCACATGTAAAATTATATTGAATATGTTTCAAAACTATTGCCAGGAATACATCAGCAATTTGATTCAAATATTTTATATCATATTCGATTCACTCCCCTTAACTTGAAAAGCTGTCCCTGTTCCAGGTCATTTTTTTTCTAAATTTTAATTAGAGAACACCAGATCACGACGTTTCATGTATTTCTAAGACATTTGGCTTAAAAAAATCAATTTTTGAAATTTACAATCAACACCCTCATTCCTCTCCCATTGTGAGATTTTTTATGGATTAAAAAAGTCAACCTTTGACCGCTTTAGGGGTCAATTTACCCTAGCAAAGGAAAATAATAAGCTGGTATCATATAAGTAACAAGATCTGTTATCACACATATCGTTTTGATTTCCGCTGTTATCGCATAACAAATTTAGTTATCACCATTGGCTAGTTTTGTTATCATATGTTATCATTTTAAGCATACAATTTTTGAGGAATGTTACTAATTGAATGAAATTTCCTAAGTATTTCCAGCATATTTCAACAAGAAATTTTGCTTTTAATAAAAAAAATTTTTTTTTCAGATATTAGCTTGAGAGTTTGATTCCAAATTGATAACCTAGTTTGAAACTATTTCAATAAATTTGCTTGAAATAAAGAATTTGTTATCAAGATGTTCTCACTGATATTTATTTTTGTTATTCATTTTGTTATTTTGGCTGTTTGTTAACAATGATAACTAGGAATTACAATTTCTTATCTATTTAGTATAATCCTTTGTTCGGGTAACGAAGTCTGATCGACGTTGAATTTAGCATGAAGATTTTTTTTTCGATGAGACAAAGCCGTGACATGACCGTTTTTATCCATTCATTCGATTGTCACCCTTCTGTAACAAAGATATAGCTTAATATGTTTATTAACTAGCTGAACCCGGTGCGAGCGCTGCTGCGCTTGCAACTTCATAAATGAAAATTTAATAGAAATGGACGTTTATGGTTATATTTCGGAATGAGTTTTTTCCTTGATTAAGCAGGGGTTCAAACTTCAATCAGAACATGCTTCTTACCCGAGAAATACACGTTTTGTGTTTGAGAAACCTGAATAATTCTCATTTTTGGTTGAAATTTATGTTTCATTTGTATGGGAGCCCCTCTGCCAGTAGGTGGAGGGACCTCAAACCACCATACACTCATTGCCTTTTAAACCCCCTACATACCAAATTTGGTTCTATTTTCTTGATTAGTTCTTGAGTTATGCAAAAATTTGTGTTGCATGTATAGGGGGGGGGGGGGCTTCTAGAATGAGGAGGAGTCACAAACCACAATTGAACCATTTTTTGCCTTCAAAAACTCATACATGCTAAATTTGGTTTCATGTACTTGATTAGTTTGCAAAAAATTGTGTTTCATTTGTATTTGACATCCCTCCCCACCTTATGAGGGGGGAGGGGTTTTCAACCACCATAAGAACCTTTTTCGGCCTCAAAAACCCCAGCATTAAAATTTTCACACCGATCGGTTCAGTAGTCTCCAAGTCTATAAGGGTCAGACAGACAGACAGACAAACAGACAGAAATTATTTTTTTTTACATAGATATAGATAGATATATTATTTATTCGGTGTTTAACTGGTGGCCACAATAGTGATCTTTGCAATAATTAATAAAAATGTTGATATTTTTTCCTAAAAGTGCATTAAAAGGCCCTTATATTGACTGCTCAACTGTATTATTTAATCAAAACAATCCCAAGATGGAACTAATTTCATACGTCCAGATTTTAAGTGAATCGAGCTCTACCTTCAATAATTGAAGGTGCGTTCAATTAAATCAGTTTCAAAGTATCAATAATCGTCTGTCAGATGGCACACAAGACTAAAATTAGCGCTGAACAAAAGAACAAGCCAAGTTTAAATTGCATATTGATCTCTATATCTCAAATTCCCCATCGCTTAATTTGATTTTGCTAGACAACTTCACTCGGGCTTGAAGCCTGCAATCCATGAATCGTACAAATCACCACTGGAGTCATCCAATTAAACTATCCCGCGGAAAAAAAAAACTTCGTCCGAAAGCTCGCAAAACATCACGCATTCACGTGTTGTTGTTGTTGTTGTCGTCGTCGTTGTCATCGTCGTCACCGGCGCCTTTTAATTTTCGCCATCACGTTCCACGGAGCAACACGCTCAAAGTCACTTTCCGGCCGTGACGATGACGAGTGCCCACTGATGTCGGCATAGACTGATCTGTGTACACTAGTCGACCAACCGGCGAAGCAGAACTTTCACTGTGACTTCGCCGAGCAGTTCGTTATAACAGTAGAACAGGAACTGAAGTGGCTTTTTTATTGCTCTGTCCATAGAGAAACGTTACGGATTCGCAGGGTTGACTCCGGGACTTTGATTGGTCTCGCTCACCAAACTGGTGACAGAACGTGAACCCATTGTCATGGACGAAAAGCCACTGCTTTTAGTGAAAAGAAAGACTGATAGAGAACCACAATCCACGAACTTAATCTTATCCCAGAGATTAAAAGCGATCACTCAAGCAGAATTTGCCTTCCAAAACTAGACGTCATCCCTGAATCATTAGCACTCACATCCAAAACCACGCCGCGATACGATACAACGTGCAAGCGGAACGTGAGCAGAATACTGAACAGCGGATCTAGCAATGACGAACAACGTCGCCGCCACCTCCGCCTTGACCGCATGGATGCAAGCTGCCACGCAGATGAACCACCGCCGATCGGAACACAACGACTATGCGTTACATATTTCAGCCAGAAAATCTCTAGAACGCACATTATTCAATCCGATTCAGTGGTGGTGCCAAATTAGGACCAATGTAGCCGAAATCCACCCGGTCGGGACGAACCCAGAATCCGCATAATTGAAAATCTAATGCTGTTTACCCAGCGGAGACCACTAGAGCAGGCCGGACGCCGGAAAAATACTAAGTGAAGGATCCAAAATCTGTCCAAAATGTAGGCTGCTTCTCGGGGCGGAAAGGAAACAATCTGCGGTATCATCTATTTTAAGGGATTATCATATGATTTATTTCCATCACGCTCCGATTACGCGTTTCTTGGCCTGCAGCCCGAGTAAAAATCGAAACCTTGCCCGTCAAAAATTGCTCATCGAGCCAAAACATTTTGAATCGGGTTTGTCACTCTTCATCGGAGATTTTCGCTCTGCCCCAGTATTAGGACACTTTCACAAGCCCGTCGCCATACATCTCCCACTCGTCCCGGAACCAGAAACCGGCAAAAAATAATAACCTGAAACCGCATCTTCTGGTTCGTAATTAAGCCGTAAAATTTCCAATTATCACTCAGTGGTAATTAATCGAAAAATGGTCACCCGCCGCTGCCGCTGCCGCTCGAAGGCGGTCGAGGGTGGGAAAGTTGATCCCGCGTGGTAGAAATTTTAATTTCCGCCAATCCAGCCAGGGCCACGGAAGCGAAGCAACAGCTGCAACGACGACGACGATGAAGACGACGACGATGATCCGGACTGAAGAGCAAGACTGACAACGACCGCATCTGGTTTGGTTATTGGAGGTTGCGGCGGTGCTTGCTGAGATAGTTTTTCTTCCGCACATTTCAAAAGGCAACCATCTTAATTCTTTTCAAAATTTGATCGAATGTTATTAGGCCGAAGTAATGCATCGAAGCTTCAGAAATGGTTCAAAACGTCATGGACATTTCAGCGCCAACATTTGTAGTAATCAAGAAATAACAGTCGTAACAACTTGTGCTTTAAAGATAGCGCTAACATTTGATAATTTGCGAAACTAGCATTGATGTCAAACTGAGAAAACCGCTTGGACAATGCAGCTATTGAGGAACCTTTCTCGTCAATAACTAGTAAGTAAGAATTTATCCATATGTTTTAATCCAAAAATAAAATTCATAACAAACAGATTCTGGACAACGTCTTTGTTTTCTATATTGGAAAAATTTTAAAAATAAAATCGCTATGAGACCGTCACGAAAAATGGTCAGGTTTTCAGCGTTATTATCTCAATCATGTAAATCATGAGATTTTAAAGATTTTTGCACCAATCTATAGGAAATATTTCTCCGCATCAAATTCAATAGAGAACAATGTTGATTTCAGGCCACATACTTTTGAAAAGTTCCTAAATGTTACGCCTTGTCTTTAAAAGTATATTCACCCTTCCAGGCATAAGGGGTCATGTATGACCCACAAAAGAAAATGGCTGTATAAAATCACAGACTAAATAAAAGTGTATCATAGGCAAATTTGTTCAACATCAATTCTTCTATCTGACAAATTTGAAAAAAAAAAATGAGTTTAAGGCCTTATTGACGACCTAGAACATCCTAAGGCCTGTATTCGAAAAGAATGCACCATTTTTATCCGTGTGTTACTTTTCGTGTAACACGTCTGTGGGTAGAAACTGATGAAAATCTTAGTAAGGCTTGCATCATTTAGAATTGGAACACACTTTTTCTCATATTGTGGCGCTCCTGGTGGACGGATTTGGAAGTTCTTGGCCCACGTGTCAGGAATTTTGTCAGCTTCACGTATGTATTTTTGACATTCCGCAAATCGACTGTATTTTGTAAACAATCAACATGGAAGCCGAAAGAAGGAAAAAAAATGTGCACAGTTATTTGGAAAATCCATTGTGGTCTGCATGAAATTGCCCAGAAATACCGTATGGCGCGTTATCAAACGGTATAAGGAAACATTGACGACGATTCGGAAGCCTCAAGCCAATCGTTGGAGTGGAACTGTCGACCGGAAACTGCGTGGTAAGATTTTGAAGACGATTAAGAGGAATCCCAATCTGTCGGACCGTGATTTGGCCAGAAAATTCGGTGCTGCCCATAGTACCGTTACCCATAATGCAAATGATTTGGCAGGGCATTTGCAGCTGTGGAAAAAAAAACGAAAGTTTTCGTTACAAATAAGACAATGACGTCGGAACTATACCAAAAAGAGTGACTCCAAAAACGAATTTTGCCGTTCATTCGATCCCACGACCATCCCGTAATGTTTTGGCCAGATTTGGCAAGCTGTCATTACAGCAAAGTCGTTCAAGAATGGTATGCAGAGAAAGGGGTCCAGGTTGTTCCGAAAAACCTCAACCCACCCAACTGCCCCCAGTTCCGCCCTATTGAGAAATACTGGGCAATCATGAAGAAGAGACTCAAGGCAAAGGGAAAGGTTGTCAAAGACATCAATCAGATGAAGACCTGGTGGAATAAGATAGCTAAAACGATGGACGAAGAAGGTGTGCGCCGCCTAATGAGCCGTGGTACAGGAAAAATTTGAGAATTTCTTCGAAACCGTGACGAATAATTTTATCCGTAGTTTTTCTTAAAAGTATGAAGAAAACGCTACATTTGTATAAAAAAAGATCTTGAATTCAATAATAAATAACTGAAATACAGGCAATTGTTCTTGTTCCAATTCTATCTGAAGCTTTAGTTTGGAGCGAATTGTTTGCATCTGCAAAATCATAACAATCGGTTCAATGGTTATTGAGATGCCATCGAAACAAGAAGAAAATCGCAGGAGAATGTTGAGCGCCGTTATGGAAACTCCGACTGCAACCATGAGATGGATCGGAAGACAACTGGGAATCACTCTTACAACTGTGTTTCGGGTGGTAAAATCGTTCAAGGAATCCCAGACGACCGAACGGCGGGCTGAAAGTGGAAGAAAATCGAAGACAGCTGACCCTGTGAACCATTCGATTCGCGACGCAGCTCTGAAGGCAAAGTGTTCCACCTGGTTCGTTCAGCAAGCCATGAAACAAGCTGGGCTTCGTGTATTCAAGGTCCGCAAGGCACCTTGTACACCTTGTTGTTAACGAAACCGATGTATGTGGCTGTGGATGACGAATCCAATATCAAGGTAGACGCAAAGCAGATACCGGGGCTGGAGTTCTACGTTGCCAAATCACGGTTTGATGTTCCGGGAGAAATTAGGAAGAAGAAAGTGGACAAATTCGCCAGAAAATACTTGCTCTGGCAGGCCATATGCCAATCCGGTAAACTGAGTAACCATACATCTCAACGGGTACCATCAACAGCGAAATTTACCGCATCGAGTGCCTCCAGAAGCGTTTGTTGCCCACTGCGGTACCACGGAAGCAAGGCATTATTTTGGCCGGACCTGACGTCATGCCATTACGCGCGATCAACGTTGGATTGTGCCAAAAACCGCCAAGCATATTCAATTAATATTCTTAAAGGTAAACAAACAAGCAATATGACATGTTCTTGGTCATCCAAACTATCCATAAGATCAGAACATATGACCTTCAGTTACAACAAAAGCGTTCTGAGCTATGCAAAGCTACGCTGTGTATTGACACATATTAAGTGAATGTTTTGGAAGATCAACAGACATTATGAGATAATCTTCTAGGTTATCCAAACTATCCTAGAATACAAAACTGAAAATCTACAGGTGTTACTGTAGCTTTCTCGACCAAACAAAATAACAATATGTATTTTATCAATTTAAGTGAGATATCTTGGGATGAACATCATCACCAAAACTGCCCTTGAGTTCAGAAGTAAGGATCTACAGTCGTAACATAAGCTTTGTAACCAATGAAAGGTGACGATATTAATTTAAAGGGTGTCCACGATGAAATTGCCACACTATGAAATTGCTCTAACTTTTTAACCGTTGGGTAGAATTTAATGAAAATTTGGGTGGATTTAGTTCATAGTGCATTATTTACATCCTGCAAGTTTTAAAGTCCTGTGATCAGAACTCGCGGAAATGGAGTCGAAAGAACAGCTCGTGCGTGATAAAATCTTGCGCATTCATCACGAGAACAAGGATCTCTCGCATCGTTCCATCGCGAAAACGTTGGGAATCGCGAATTCCACGGTGTCGCGAGTGATTAAGCGGTTCAAGGAACGGTTGACCACCGATCGGAAGCCCAGAAGTGAAGGAAAAAGTATTCCGTACAACACCAAAAATCACAACCGCGTAGTTGGGGCCTTCAACCGAAATCCGAACGCCTCCGTTCGGGATGTGGCTAAGAAGCTGCACCTAAGCCAAAGTTTTGTCCAGAAGGCCAAAACTAAGGCTGGGCTTCGAACGTTCAAGGTACAAAAGGCCCCTTATCGCGACGAGAAGCAGAACAAGTCCGCCAAAACCCGTGCCAGGAAGTTGTACCTCAACATGCTGAGGAAAGTTGAATGCTGCATCATGGACGACGAAACATATGTGAAGGCCGACTTCAAACAGATTCCCGGCAACCTGTTCTTCACGGCCAAGAATAAGTTCAGCGTTCCGGAGCATGTCCGCACTCAGAAGATGTCCAAATTTCCGAAGAAATTCCTGGTTTGTTTAATAGTTATTTCTCAATCCCTGAAAATTTGATGGCAATCGGATGAAAACTCGAATTTTGTGAACTAAATCCACCCAAATTTTCATTAAATTCTACTCAACGATTAAAAAGTTAGAGCAATTTCATAGTACGGCAATTTCATCGTGGACACCCTTTAGGATTACTTGAACTATCCGAGTTGTTCAAAACCTTTAAAAATGGAAGGGGAAGGGTATTTTTCTACGGGCAGTAGTTCCGTCCCTACGAACAACACTGCAGCATCTAAAATTGATTAAAAAAACTAACCGTAAGCATTTTCAGATCAGTATTACGTACGGTACAACGTTATAATTACCTAGAAGATACTGAAAATAAAATTAATCCATTGGTTAATCTCTTTTCAAAAAATTTATGGAAACAATTTATTCTCTGAGGTAAAAAAACTGCAATTTTTCAGCAAAAAAATATGAAAACACGATAAAAAATGTTTGCATCTACGCAAACGTATCTGTCAGTTTCGCCTTTCCGCTTACCTCCAGAATGAGGAGGGCAAGAAAGCTCGCAGAAGCTATCTACATGAAATGAATTACACCTTTTTGTTATTATGAATAGTATGATGAAAAATAAATAGTTTTTTATTTAGATTTGGCGAAAATTGGTATTGCAATGCGCTGGCAATCAACTCTAATGAACAACTCAGCTTGTAAAAATATGTCAGTCTCGCACCTTTGAAATGATGGTGACAATTTTATAACATCCCATTGTCAATTTATTTTGAATGATCTAAGGTCTGTATCTGCAAAAATCTGGACGCCCTAAATCGGTAGACATTTATATAAAAAAGCTTAAACTTTGCGATTTACTTCAGGCATAACGGTTTGTAAAGACTCGGAGTGACCTAACTTGCAGCTCTGGTCCAGATTTAGTATCAATGTTTGGCTTTTTTTATATCCAACTACTTCCAGGAATGCGTCCTTCATCAGTGCTCATTATCTTCCGAATGACCGTAACTCAAGACCACTGACAGGATCGGAATTTTTTTTGGTATGATATTAACATTATTGGCCATCGTTATTGCAAAAGATGGAATGGTCAAAACTTGGCGACTCATATAAGTCATAATTATTTTAATCGTGTATTTAAGCAACTTGAACACCCTTCATGTATGCGTACGGAATGTCCCGAATAAAAAATTACCATTAGCTGTATGATCATTATTATACATTTTCCATTCATGTTGTGATCACCATTATACGTATCATTTGTGTATAATGCTGTTGTAATGTAAGAAATCATTCAAATTTTAAGCAACCAAAAATAGCGTATTCTATATATGATAATGATTTCATAAACATGAAATTTACAGTGCCGTATAGTATACCCCTTGCTCATTCATTGTATGATATGACGAAGGAAAGATATGAATTATGGTCACGATAAACAAAGAAACTGGAAACTGTTTTGACAATACGTAATTTTTAGTTTATTATCATAAAATGTATGACTCATGTTTAATACTGATAATTATAATTTGTATTTGTAAGGGATCGGTTTTATCAGTCTACGTGTAGGGTATGTTGCAATTTAATTAAGTAGGTTTTACTTTCTTACTGAATTATAATCCCCTTGTGAACAGTATTGTTGACTTTAATAATATACCTTTATGTTTGATTTTTACGGTTTTTGAGTCCACTGATCTCTTATTATAGTATTTCTAGTACATCCTAGTTTACATAGAGTTCGATAAATCAAGGTTTTTTTTGTTGGATTACCTTTGCTTTGGTTTGGTTTTTCTTTTGCTGGTATTTTTTAATTACATCCCCTCAATTTCTGTGCATTTTTCACAACAAAGCTTTTAATAAAACAGATGTCAACATCAAAGGTGTATTTTTATTTACTTGGATTGGGAGAATAAAAACGGGAAAAGTATTATTCATTATTGTATCATGATTGTAACAGTTATCATCATGATTGAATTTCTCATAAAATATTATTTTTCTGTAACTATATCTATTGTCTTTTTATATCGTATTTATCATTAAATTATGTTAACGTATATCGTACTGGTTGAAAAAAATATTTTATGATATAACCATAATTGAACGATAGCATCTAAAGTAAAACTGCAGAAAAAAATATTATTCGCAAATTATTTACTGTAAATACACCGGAAATATTGTTCCAAATTATTCCCACACTGACATGGCAAAATTAATTATTTTTACAAAATCAACCGTGACGAATGTTATAAAAGTGTTTGAAAAACGTTTGACGACTGTCAGGAAGCCAATGTCAGGAGTAAACCGATACCATAAAGTCGCAGCGACCGGAAAAATGTGGCCAGCATTCGCAATCCCAATTTTTCTGTCATAGATACCGGAAACAAATTGGGAAAGTCCCACACAACAGTGCAAAGAACAAAGAAACGAGCCGGACTGTCAGTATATAAGGTAACAGTGACACCAAGTCTAGCTAAAGGTAACAGTGACACCAAGTCGAGAGTTTGTTGACCAAGTTTGATTGTATCGTAATGGGCGAAACATACGCCAAGGCTGATGTCAAGCAGCTCCCAGGTCAAGAGTTTTATATGGCTACCGGAGGTTGCATGATAAATTTAAGCAGAAAAAAATGTCAAAGTTCCCGAGAAAAAGTCCTTGGTTTGGCAGGAGATTTACACCTGTGGGCTAAAAGCGAGAGTTTCATGACAACTGGGACTGTCAATCAGTATTTTCATGTAAAGGAATGCCTGCAAAAACGCTTGTTGACTTTCTTGAAGAAACATAGTTGTTCCGTGCTGTTTTGTCCATACCTCACTACTTACCACTGCGGGAAGTGGCTCAGGAATGTATACCGCTTATAGTGAGCGTACCCAAGGAGAAAAACCCTCCAAACTCGCTGGAACTGCTCCCAACTGAAAAATATTGGGCAATCGTAAATTGAAAAATTTAAAAAATAGTTGGAAGTGAAAAACAGTTGGAAGGTGTGAAACGTAAGCGACAGTTCGCATTAGGAAAATCGGAACACTAATAAAATAGTTTTCCTGTGTTCTGTTGTCGATGAGCTTCGAAAATAAATAAAGATTGATCATTTATATAATAAACTAATCAGGGTGCACTTAATCATGTTTGATCAATTTTTGACCGTTCCACCCTCTAATGTGATTGTTTCAAATGTCTTCATTTTACATTCTAAACAACTTTTCTGAACACATCTCTCTAGAGCCTCGTATGGTGAAGATATACTGCAGCTCCACCTATGCGGTGCAAGTTGGAACTAATCTAAGCATGCCAAGTGAAAAAAAATTACATTCTTAACAATTTTACTCAAGACGACTCAAGCCTTCATTTGACAAAGATTGACTGCAGCGCCATCTCTGTAGCTCGATTTGGAACGAATATGATTATATCAAAAGACGACTCGTTACCCACAGAGCAAATTTGGTGAAAACGCCAATTCTCTACAATGAGTCTGGAATGTTTTATAAGCATTTCTGTTAACACAGCCAAACTAAAACTTCCTTCCCTTTGTAGCAGATTTCCGGGGGACAATGTTACCAGAATCAGTTTTTTTTGTTCCAATGAATTTTTGAGAGCAGTACCATTCAAATGGTCCATAAACATCGACTCTGTGTTAATTTTGAAATTCTACGAATGATTGAAATTCGGATCAATATTGACCCTAATGTCTTATGTGTCACTTTCTTTTGTACAACAACTTTAAACTAATTTCAAAAATTATGTTTATGTTTATGAAAATGAAAATTTTCATAAAATATTAAAAGTCCGAAAATTTCAGCTCGATTGGTTAAGAAATAAAAAGGATAGCATACATTGAAGTTGAAGCATGGGTCAAACTTGACCCTAATGTCTTAGGAGGTTGAAATCGAGAAACTTTTTAAAACAAATCGTCATTCTGCGGTTGGTTGTAGTTAAACAGAAGGCCTATCAATTCCAATTAATTTTAGAGTGCTGTTTACTAATTGCAGTTTGAAAAGAAAAAAAAGTTATGTTTTTAATTAAAATCATCAATCGGGTAACTAAAATTTGAAACTCATATCCATTTAATAATCCCATCTGAAAGATGCTACAGTTGTTATGACAGCTTGCTCTCAGGCAAAGTCTTTCTCAGGGGTAGTAAGATTGTGCTTGTTGCTAATATAATCGTACTCTCATTTACTTAATTTAAATAAGTTCCTGCGCACAAACATTAATAAAAGGTTGAGTTTCGATTCCTTTTTAATGAGAATTAAAAATACATTTACCGATATACCATACAAATATGCTATTTGTACGCATTCGTGACAATATTTGACCATAATAACCTTTACGCCTCACTGTAGAAATGAGCTAAGCCCAAAAGTCAGATGTTTCATCGTGAGACGAAATGGATCATATAAATGTCAAAAATCTGAAATTTAATTGTAAAGAAAACTTTAAAGGATTTGAAATTCTCTTTTATTCCAAACGAAACAGCCACTTGCATGAAATAGTTGTAACAAAGACGAGCTTTTGCATACAACATTATCGTCAATGTATGGAATGTTCCAAAACTTTACTTTAATTTAAGGGGGGATATACAGTTAGAATGACCAAAAAATTAATTTTTTTTTTGCATATAAAGTTGGTAAATTACTCCTAGAATACGCTGAAACCCTTTTTTCGAAATTCGAACTCCAAGTGTTTCTCGCGCGCAGCAGGTATAAAGGGACGCTTAAAACATTCAACGCGTTTTTCTCAAAACAGCATTTTCGGAGTTTATGCCGGTGATAACTTGAAAACTAATTATTCGATTAAGCTGAAACTTATTGGAATTCTTTATTGTAGTATTACCTTTAAGATGAGTTAAAAATTATATATATTTTATAATTAAATATGAAAAAATGTGAGAAAATGACCGAAAAAATTTGGATTTTTTCTAAAAAGTTACGTCAGAAGAGCAACCTTTTTTTTATTCAATTCATCTACAAACTGTAAATGTAATTTATGTAATGTTTTTGGATTAGCACGTTTCAGATCAAAACTGCGACCAGAGAACACGACACATGAGAGCGACACAATCAAATACAACGATCTTTTTCAACGCACCCTAACGGCCGCCATTTTGTTGAAAAAAATTGAAAAAAAATATTTTTCTATACTACATGGATACACTTATAATTTTAAAAACAGTTTCAATTGATTTTAATAAAAACTTCCTCTTGATTTTTTTTTTCAAAAATGAATTTTTCTCGTTCTAACTGTACATCCCCCCTTAAATGTGTATGTTTTGTGACGCTCCATTTATGTGCATGATATTGAACAGCAATTCACACTACTTTATCGAGCTGTGCTATTAATGCCAACTTCGGAATTCCATCACAGCAACCTGGAAAAAAAGCGAGTAAATAGCAAAGACCAAAAATGTGCTTTTCCCATTTGTGCATATGTTTCAAATGGTTTGTGCCATATTTCTCGCTAAACTTATTCAAATTTTGAGATGGTGTTCTATTCTTTCAAACGTTAAACTTTCAAAACAACATAAACAGTCCCATTCGTGAGCGGACTATTTCCCCGAAAGTCAACAAATAATAACGATGAACTCCCACGTGACGCAGACTTCCAGGAACAAAACACCCAACTGCATTAACTTTGTCTTCCAGTGAAACCGGAGCTGCCGTTTTAATCGCACTTCTGCGGTCAAAACATCGGAGGTCCATTAAAATCCAATTCCAACCAGACGCTGCTTCTGAAACTAGTTTTCTAGATACTGCTTAATGGAAGATGAGCACTGCCACCATGTGAGTTCCGCAGTAGAGCTGGGTGTGTGCATGCGTGCTGAAAGAGTTATTTAACATTCATCGTTTTTGATGGCGCATCCAAGCCGAAAATAGATCTACGTGAGGGAAAACAACACCGAAATTCAATAAAAATGAGTAAATTGTAAACAAAGTTACCGTTCAACCGTGCGTGGCCACACTTTCTATGCATCTCCCGTAGCGGTGGAGACGGGCACAAACCAGACCCAGAAGGGGCAGCCGGATAATGAACTGGCAAACCGGAGAACTCGAGGAAATTTCATATTCGTACCTACCGACGAACATGTGCTGACAATGAGACGAGTCGGGTAACTCGGTTAGAATGAATCCCACGAGAGGGAGTTAGTTTCTGAAGTGATGGCGCTGCTCTCCAACCGACGACGACGACGACGACGACGACGTCGAAAACTTAACAACCATCGTCGGATCCGGGGCACCGGTGCATAAATATTTGAGTGAGAAAATACTGTAAACAAGCGGATCGGTCTCAAGAGGTTTGCGTTTCTTCTGTTATGAGAGGATTTGAAATTGAAACTCCAGTGCTTGCCGTCCCATTCATCTCTAGTTAATTTTTGAAAGGTAACCATGGTTTAGAACTTTCTTCGGCAGAACAAACAAAAATCTTCACTAATGGGAAACTAGTTTCCTCCATGCTTTTTTCCAAGTAAAACTTTCACCGCAACTATTCGGGCGGTTTATGTTTTTGCAATCTCCAAGCCCATTTGAGCCGGGCTATTGATTGTTGACCGAGCAGAACTGACTTTATTGTGGCCTATGTCGTACAAAGTCAGCCGCGGCAAAACAAAGGCACAACCAGCATTGCTGGTCAATTTGGAGCGCGAACTAACAACAATGGCAATAGGCAATTGGCCCCGGGCAGTCATTCATTCTATAAATTGCATTGCCTTTTCCGTTTCTCTTGCTCCATCGATGGCCCTCTCGGCTTAGGAGAGTTGCAATTTCACCCGATAACAGGTGATGGGTGGGGTTTGGCGATGCCCTTTTTACTGGCTGCGCAGCATTAGGGCACTTCATCGAGTTACATAGCTGAAATGGTTAACGAGTCCTCCCAGTCAATCAAAGCGGCTCACCGTTCCAACCGGGGCCCCCGGAAAATGGGTCGAAGTCAATAAAACTTTATTTGGCATTGTTTTTCCCCCCTCATAGTAAACATTCATTGATTTCGTTCATCCGGGTCGCACCACCGAAGGCAGTATTCCGGTTCTGCTCATCATGTGGTCAACCCCGACGATTCAATGAGATGAAACAAAGTTCACCACTACTGATTTCGATTCTAGTGCTTTTTCACGCGCACACATTGGTCATCCCCCCAACTCGGCCCCCCAGCAGCCAGGGGTGGGGTCATGCTACTGCTGGGATCCGAGTGTCAACAACCTTTACCCTCGGCGGAATTGTAAACGAACGGCGTGGAATAATTTGAAAACGTTGTTATCAACTTGTTTTTCGGCGAACCCTCCAGCGAACCCTTCTGTCATTGGAATGAATCGTCGGTGAAGGGGGGAGGGGCGGTTGTAAAACTTGTTCTCCATTGGAAATCGATAATTGTGTGCAACAACTGCTGCGATTGTTGAGTGCGTACGCGGCTGACCATTTGCCGGTGTGTCTAGTTCTTTTTTTTATGTTTACACGCCCGCAAAGCGCGACTCCAGCAACAACAAGGACCAAAGACGACAACGATGTCTGTTGCGCTTGGCGGAAAAATTATTTGTTAATGTTTTTGTTTGTTAATACCATTTTTCGAACATGAGAGCAACATTTAAATGCATTTTACGTGTTTGCGTCTGTTTGGCTAACTGTGATGATTGTCGGTCGGAATGGGGCCACGAGGAGGGGTGCAACCAATGCACCACAGAGCCGGAGTCAGTCATTGGTGTTGACCGCGGTTGCAACCGACGACGAAAGAGAGGCACGGCAATTCAGGCGAGGGGTGGAAATGTGTAAAAACTCTACATTATCTCTGAATGGTTGGGGCTCAGTATTTGAACGAAACACGCACAGGGCCCGGTGAATGGCAGCGACAGGGAATCGCTTTTTGTCCCCAGTGCGCATTGGCTGGCGAGGAGCGGACGCATACAATGTTGAATGTTGGCAAGAGGAAACGACCGACAGGCTGGAGTACTCATTTTGCGGTTAGGCTGACCAAATGGTTGTGTGTTTTTATTTTTAACATAAACATTTTCCGATAATGGGCTCGCAAGTTTGTCATTGTTAATCAGTACTATACAAACGAAGCCTATTGATTCGGATATGCGACGATGCAATTGTCATAGTTCTGTTTGCTGATGAGATGTTCGCTACGAATAATGTTCATATGAATTAATGCATCCATAAGCAGGCTCATGCATCTGTGAACATGTGAGAGTTTAAAGTTTAGGTTAAAATGGTTACAACTAATAGGTAATTACCACAATAAAAACAAGCCAAGCACAAATTTTGGAACCGGCAGGAATCAAACGAGCATTTGTTTGCCAACACTGAAAGTTAATTTTAGTTTATATTACGAAATCGAAGGTAATATATAAAAATCCATTCGTTGTTTTCTGCAACGAAACTGATTTGTACTTTTAATGAGGATAGATTCGTAATTAATGACACGCGCACAACTGTCAAAAGCACAAGGCTTTTGTTGACACAGAACAAAGAACATTCATGCAATGTACGAAAAAGGAGCTGCGAATATATTGTCACTAATTAAAAAAAAACTTCTCTCAGGTGGTTGCATGAAGAAATGACAGATCTACTAACGACTCGAAATATAATTGACAAAAAAGCGCAACCACGTGGAGTTGTCAAGCGCTTTTTAATGTTTCTGATATGGGATTCGAACCTGAATGTATAGAAAGTGCTGATTCTGAATCCGTGGTTGATATCAGTAGGCCATGGTGACTCGTGAGAAGATGCTTGATTAATGTGATGAAGTTCTAGCTCTCGTCAGCGCTTTGATTTTTATTTTGGGATGGATAAATAATTCCCCCCTTTCCCAGCAGCAACACCATTTTGCATGAGTACGATAAAAGAGAAACAGCGATTGACTGGTCTTTTCGACAAGAAGGTGTAATGATAGCATTTTACCAGATAAAAATCAATATGAATGTTTCATACAATATAGGGAAGCGGCACCTATCTTGAGCTCAATGAGCGGACCTCCAGTGGAAATCGGAGAATATGCACTGAATACCGAACACTGAGTACACAAGTTATTCACAACTTATTCGTCCACTTAGCGTTAATCGTTTAGCAACACACAAACCATTCAATTCTGATCATTTTCATCCAATTTAATACGGAAAAGTTGCCACTGCTATGTACCTATATTAATAATATCACGGAAACCATTAATCCCATCTGTGTACATATGTTAATCGTACTGATTTTAATCAAGAAAAAATACAAACAAGTTTACGCTCTTCACTACTACACCCAAAAATGAAGTAGATCATTTGACAGTATTTCACGTGTGTTGGGTAGCATGCTTATAACCAAGACAAAATGAAAGGGTTTGTTTGTTATTCTTCCATGAGAATATTGACAACAAGGCTCACTAAAACGTTAGGCATAGAATGATTGAACACGCACACCAGCGTTGATGTGTTTGCTATACAGTACATGAGCAGTGCAACATCAAGCAATTACGTCGATTGTAAACACGGTTCAGAATAGGTGCAAGCGTATTTAATTTATTGAAAATTAATCCCATAGTTTTATAGTATTTTATCACGTATTCGTAGATTCTCGTGTGGCTAGTGTAATAAGTGCAGTGTGATTTTTATGGTTTGTGCAATTACGCACCGAAAATGTGTGAGGATATAGTGCAATTAAAGAGAAAACTTGTAGTCTAGCTCGAGTACATTCCCTAGTACGGTTAGATCAATATTTGTATTTTGCAAAGGTATTTCGAGTTTGTAGTGCAAAGGTAAGAAATTGTGTTGAAAATCTGAATGCTCATTATTTTTACGAAATTCAAGTGTCCGGACCGTTTTTGTAGCTTTTAATTATATTCAAGGCCTAATTTTATTTGCGAGGATTGTATATTCTTGGTTACTGCGTCCATTGATTGGAGAAAATAAACATCTTTTTACGTTTGAAGTTGGATGGCTGCAGAATGTGATGGATATATGTACTATGGTGAGAATAGGTTCCATTTCCCTACCATACATTTGTTCTATGTACAAAATCAATGTTTACGGAACGCGTGAAAGCTTCTTTAAGAAAATATTTTTTTCAGTGGAGTTCCAGGTGTTTAGGGTACCAAAAAACAACGCAAGGAAAAAAATGCTTCGGTTTGCGCATACACTACCAGTCAATGGTATCGACTCACTTCGAAAGAACAGTGGTAACATAAATTCTACATCTTTAAACCTTCATCATCTGCAAAAGTGTTGACTCCAGGAAAGAATGTTAAGAATGTCAAGAGATTTCGGAAGGTGAGACTATGCTTCGGAATTCAGCCACCAGGCGACACTAGTGAACATGTAAAAGAAAACAATATTTAACGAATTTATGTCGTGATCCCGACCAGCTAGAAAAATAGAAATCTCAGGAAAGTTGTTCAGAGGGTCAAGGGCTTCCAGACGGTGAGAGTATAATTCGGAATCAAATCAATAAATGGGCGCTTGTGAAAGTGTGCATTTTTTCACGAAATTATATCGTGATCCAATAAAGTTTGAACCTTCAGCCAAGTTGTTCAAGTATGATGTAGAAAGAGTTGTTCAAGTATGATGTAGAAAAAGAGGTGTCCGCTCATCACCATGAGGCAGCAAGAGTGGACAGTCATGTTTGCTAGAATGAAAGATATGAAGAGAAAGTGATGAAAGTTCCATCAGTGTACGGTAGGTTGGAAATAGAATGGAATTATTGAAAGTTGAGCGAAAGGGCATTTGTAAAGTAGTACTCGAACCAAGAACGTTACCTTTGCCTAACATCCCACTGCGGGGTAGGTCAAAGCACGGACGGATCCACCACCTCATCAGGCAAAATAGCGTGTTGGTACGCGCTCATGTACTACTGATAGCTTTGTGATAGTTTCTGGCGGTAGTCTGCATACACTGTGTTTTGATGCGTACATGGGAGAGGAGCTTTCTCCTTTTTTGGGTTGGTTTTGATTCGCTACGTCTGAGATGCTCTACCCATTATACAGTGGGGGAAATTCGTTTAAACGCAGTGTCATTTTTGCGTTTATTTTCAACACAAAAGATCGAGACGAAAACTCATATATAGTTTGTTTTTCATATTTGACATATTTGTCATAGCCTATCAGAAGTTTCGTATTTGAGAACACAATTTCATTGGAAGTTCATAATGACTTTTGAAAAATTTCCAAAAAAGGTGATTTGGGGGGGAGTTCATTTAAACACACTTGTAGTTTTATTAATCAAATCGAATTCACAGCTCAAAAATCAACAATAAACAATAGTTAATACTTCGTTTGCTTACCGTTCTTCTGAATAATTTAGAAAATTCTGTTCGGTATTGATTTCACCAGCTTCTGCAGAGTTTGATCAGGTATCAAGCTCCAGGCTTCTCTTACGGCTGACTCAAGTTCACGAACTGTTTTAAACTGCCTTTCGCCTTGCTAAAGCTGTCGTGCCAGGATGCCCCACCAGTTTTCGATAGGATGTAAATCCGGACTACGAGCTGGCCAATCCAGAAGACTGATGTCTCGTTCAGAAAACCATTTCAAAGATTGCTTGCTGACATGAATTGCTGCATTATCCTGTTGAAATACGAGATTTTCCGGCATAACGTCTTCAGTAAACGGGATCAAAACACCTTCCAGAAGCTCGAAGTACTTTTCCGAATTTGTCCTGGTCGCAATGGTGGCAATAGGGGTCTTTCCATGGATCGAAAAAGCGGCCCAAGACATTAGAGTGCCACCTCCAAATTTCCTGCTCAACTTAACCTGCGGAGATTTCCTCAAATCGTGCCAATAATATGCGGTGCAGTCTGGGCCATCCAAATTGAATTTCTTCTCGTCGGAAAAAATAACATTGTCCCATTCCGTAGTCCACGACATGCATTTTTTAGCTAAATTCAATCTAGCGTTAATGTGAGCCGGTTGAAGATTGCGTTTTTTTTTGCTTTTTTGTGTACTTTAAGTGGTAACATTCATGTAGAATCTACCGTACACGCCTCTTAGAAATGGAAAGCCCCATTTCTTGCTTGATTTGCGTAGCAGAGAAGTTTCCAGAGTCACCCATTTGTATAATTTGGTGCCGGACAAGATTGGTAATCTTCGAATTTCCCGTTGTTTCCTTTTTTACGCCATACTTCTTGCCTTTTTTAAGCAGGTTCCTGATTGCTGCTTCTGATCTGTGGATCACACGTGCAATTTTGCGATTGCTCTCACCGCGACTTTTGAGTTCTCGAACCAGTATTTGCTCAGACTATCTTAAATACTTTCCTTTACCCATTTTGCCGAAAACAAGCAAAAACTACCGCGCAACGCAAATTCAAACTCGTGATTATGGCGGACGAGGGCTATACAGTGTAAATATGACAGATTCGCAAGATAACAGTAGCATAGGTACGCTCAATGTGCCTTTAGGTTAGGTGCGTTTAAACGAATTTCCCCTGTAAAATCACCTTTTTTGGATTTTTTCAGAGATCACAATGAACTTCCGTTCAAATTGTGTTCTCAAAAACGTTACTACTTATAGGCTTTAGTAAACTGTATTTGACTTTTTGTTATCTTTTGTGAAATAAACCCAAAAATGACCTTGCGTTTAAACGAATTTCACCCACTGTATTTCCAACCTACCGTACACTGACGGAACTTTCAACACTTTCTATTCATATCTTTCATTCTAGCAAACATTACTGTCCACTCTTAGTGCCTCAGGGTGATGAGCGGACATCTCCTTCTACATCGTAATTGTTACTCCAAAACATAAAAATTACATACAAAACGTAACAATTAGAGTAGGTCAAGTATGGTTGAAAAAAAACCCGGCGCTAGTGGCTATTTAAAAGAGCGTGTCTTTTAACGAGTTTATTACATGATCCCGACTACCTAGAAATTTCGAACTTTCAGCAAAGTTTTTCAAAATATCACAGAATCTTGGACGGTGTAGAGTGTGATTCGTAACTGTGTCCCTACGTGGCTCTAGTGGACATGTAAAAAGATAATTTTTAAACGACGTGATCACGACTATCTAGAAAATACCACAGAAAGGTTGTTCAGAAGGTTCGGAGGTAGTGTACGAAGAACATCTAGCCTTTGATTGATCCTTCAACTTTGTACTACAATGCATTGCTCTAACACTTATATTTGAAAAAAGTATTCTGACCGCAAGTTTTGCTAAATTATCGCCATTACAAACGCCGTGATATTCAGGTGATTTTAAGCACTCCAAGGCCAATGCAAATTCTTGAGAGAGAAAGAGATCTCCAGCTTTTCATTTGAAGTTTGAAAGTTTTTTACCGAACAACATTAAAACATTAAGCGTTTAAAGTCTGCAAATAGTGAGTCGACAACAAAGCTCCGCGTTGCTTGCGTTGTACTCGTGTTTTTGTGATGATTTTAATGTGTTCATCAAAGCATGCTGTACGATTGACTGTCCTCTTTTGTTTGTTTACTTGTTTACACGGTTTAAAATTCTCCGTTTTCAAAATTTCGAGCCTTAAAAATGACGTGAAAATTAAGGTTCTAGAAACATGGCTACGTGAAAATAGTGTAACGATTTTATTACGCGAGTGTACAATCCATCATAACCGAGTTTTGGGAACCCTGTTCTTTGGATGAGTTGCCAAGAAAAGACAGAAAACCTGGATCTTTCAACCCTCAACTGGATCAGATAGTGGTAGCACTGATTTGGAAGAAGAAATCAATGTCGATACGTGATTTGGCCAATCAAGCAGGAACCAGCGTCGGAATGATTCAACGTATTAACAAACGGAACAGGAAGCAGAACATAGCCAAACAAAGGCAGAACAGAAGCATGAAACAGAATGTGTTCAATCACTTCAAAAATTGTCATGTCGTAATCAAGTCTATCTATACAGGGTTCCTGGTCACTGCGGAATTGGTGGAAATGAACGAGCCGATACACTAGCAAGACTCAAATCGTCCCATCAGTTCGTAGAACCTAAGCCCTTTTGTAGTTTATCTGCTTCTTCTCTTAGAATGGAATCAATGTCAATGTCTGGCAATCTACGAAAGTAAATGAAAACCGGAACATCACTTTCACAGCTAGGCAATCAAAGCGGTTCATTGCTCCAAATATTTCTATGACTAGCAAAATACTTGATCTTTCTAAAAAAAGATCTAAGCATATATACTGCTCTTTTAACAGGGCATTGACCGAGCTGCTATCACTTGGAGGTGATTGGAAAACTTTAAGATGATTCATGTTGCTTTTGTGGTATAGAAAAAGAAGACTCGGAACATTTGTTATGCCACTGTCCGGCAATTATCATTAAAAGAAGTCAGTTCTTCGAGAAAGGGCTAATAGAATACTTTGATATTTGGATAATGCTCTAAGTCAAGCGTTGACGACCACTCCTAACAATAGTGATACGTCACAAAAAAAGGGGTCGCAGTGCTGAAAATACCCGACAAGGAATAAAACGGAACCAATCAATGCGGAAATCTATCGCCCTGAGTGTCTGCCCAAGATGTTGCAACCTTTATTTCTGAAGCTTATTACCCCTCCACCATTATGGCCGGATTAAGCGTCGGCGTATTTTACGTCAAAATAACTCTCAATTGGCTCGCGGAAAAGGAAATCGATTTCGTTGAACAGGACATCAATCCGCCAAATTAACCTCAGCTTCAGCCCATCGAACGCTATTGGGAGTTTGTGAAGAGGGTCTTCAAAAAGACTGGTGAAGCAGCTGAGTATATGCAGGAGTTGAAAAAAAATGTGGGCTAAGGCGCCCCAAAATGTGATGCAACACTTGTCCGCAATTTGATGAAAAGTGTTTGTTCAAAAATTTGCAAGTTATTGAAAGAAAACTATTAATTTCATCTGGTCTGCACAATGTTCAAGTTCAATCCCGTACAATAAAGAATTATCCATTTGTTTGAATATCATTTTTTATATGACTTGAAAGAAAAATATGTGGATAACTGGTGATCGATACAGTCTTTATTGGAACGTTTGATCGAGGTATTCTACATTTTGTTTATTGGCCATTTTAATCTTTCGACATTTTGTCGATTCACCATTTCGTTATCCCTCTCTTCATTTGACCTTTTGTTTATTGAAACTTTGGTACCGTCGATCTTTTGGGTTTTCGAGCTTTTGTCATTCGTTGCTTTTTCATTCAACCTTTTGTCGTTCGACTTTTTGTCTTACGACCACAAAAATTGTTCAGTTTTATTTCCGGGATAGTTTTGAGGCTTTCTCAGGGATGCTTACAGAATTATTCTGAGAAGCTTCCTCAGTACTTATGAGGTCCTTCCAGCACTGCTGTGGAATGCATCCACAATTGTTAGGGAATGAATCCTAGATTGCTCTGAAAGGAATTCTAAATGATTTTTGATAGCTTGCCGAGTAGTTTTGAGATGTTTCCGAAATTTATGCTACTCGGTTTCGGGGTAAGCCTATGAAAATTCCTAGTTTTTGTGTATTGCTTTTTCTGATACTTTATGATTATTTCGTATTTATTATTGATAAAAATTATTAATTATGGAATGTGTCCTGTTTATGTTAAGAGTTGTCAATTTTATACTGGCGATGTTCAATTTGCTGAATGCTGGACACACTCAGCTGAGCTGAGCATTTTTTAGATCACACACACGTTCCACTTTACCTCGGAGTCTGAGGTAGACAACCTAATGAGAAATTTTAAATAAGATATTTTTTAGCTCCTTGTAATCCGGATTTCAGGAAACGTATGTATGTAATTTTGAATAATATGACCCTTAGATTGCTATTTGTTTAACTTGTATGTTGAATTTTTTAGTTTTTGATTTCAGTGTTTGCGTATTTCAATTGATAAAATTTATTTTTAATAGGTTTGCGTAAACCATCGGTTGTGTCGATACTTTGTTCCGCAATATTTTGCTTTCGGGCGTAGCGTTTTGTCTATTTTTTCGTTTGCCTATTGTTCGTTGCGCGAGTGATCGAGTGAGCATGGGAAGTTGTGGTTCGCCGGGTAAGATGGTTCGGTGGTGAGGTATATAATTAATTGTGATTCAAATTATTCGTTCGACATGCTCATCGAGCCATCCTATCAAGGAACAAATAAACTATTATCCCATTTTATAAGTGATTCCAGCAGCATCCAAACTGTTGGTGTAGATCAGTCCAAGTCGGCTCTCAGGCTTTGAGATGAATTACCTTGTTTTCCTAATTAACCACTATCCGCTATCACACTCTGTGAGTGGCCCCAAAAGCATCCTCACTTTTAATCGGTCGGTTTTAATCGTTCCAAACCGGCTTTGCAGCCTTATAAAACATCTCCTAGTTTCCCAATGTGTAATCATTATCAGATTTTGTGAGTTGCTCCAATAGCATCCTGACTGTTAGCTTAAACCGGTCAAAATCGGCTTTTTAGCATTATTAAAAAAACACTTTGAGAAAACCTCAATGAAAAACAACAATCCCACTTTGTGAGTGGCCCCAATTCAGCATCTTTACTGTTGGTTTAAATCTGTTCAAATTGGAAATCGGTACTAATTTTTACATGTTTCCCTTTACAGCTTATCGTTAACCAAAACGAACCTTGCTTCCACCCAATCCAGTTATCCAAAATCCGAGTGATTTCTCGAGAAAGTGCAGTGGACTCCGCAGCTTCCAATAAAGCTAGCATCACGTCAACCTATTCCTACCCTTCCCTTACTTGACCTGTATTCGGGCGGAGCCGGTGCCGGTATTGCTTTAGTTTGGGATCACCAGTTTGTACACTTTGTGGATGTATGCTAGTCCCAAGCATCATATGTTGGTTCTTTGTGTAATAACAGCTGATCTGGCAACAACGAAGTAGCAACATCGGTTGCTCAATCATGCTCAATCTCATGCTCATTTCAGTGTTTGTGTATTTTCAAATAAGATTAGATTAGATTAGACTTTTCAGAACAATCCTAATGATTCTGTATTTTTAGGTTAGAATAAGAATCAACAATTAGAAATGAAAATCCATGTGTCTTGTAGATCAAACTTCAAATTCCAGCTCCCTCTTTCTATCCCATTGGCTGCGAGTTATCAGTTATTCTAATTCTAAATCATTTTTAAGATCAATTTTGCTGAGATTCTAGCAAATAATTTTAAACTATGATCCGCAAAAAATGTTTAGTTGAGTTCACATTTATTGATAAGCTGGTAGTTTTCCCTTTTTCCATGTTCATGTTTAAATACTTTAGTTATTTACAGTGTTGGTCGTACGTTATGAAACTGAGTAGGAAAATTGAAAATTTTTGCTGAGGAGAAGTAGTGGTGAGAGTATTGCTTTTCTGTAAATATTAGCACTTTCAATATGCGATCTAACATCGAAACGTTATCTCACGTATTTGATTCTGGAATGCAACGTGTAAAACGACCGTTTAGTACCAGACTGAATCCACGGTATTACAAATAGACCGTTAAAAATGGCCGCGGAAGATTGATAGTTTGGCGATGTCTCTCTTCATCGCATAGGACCTCTTCATCGTATTGATGGGATAATATCGAGAGATTAAGGAAAAAGTGATGCTACCTCATGCCGAAGAAGAAATGCCGCAGATTTGGAGGAATCAACAAGCAAATGTCGCCTGTCAAAGTGGCGAATCCGTTCCTGCCTTGACCTACCCCGCATGCGGATCTGTGGCAAAAGTGTATGCGTTTGCTTCGAAATACTGCCTAACAAAAGCCCTACGCTCAATTTCAACTACTTTTCTTCAGTTTCCAAAACCTGCTAACTCTCTAAACGGTTGTTCACTCATACCGATAAACCATGAAATCTATTTCTTTTATGTCCTTCTTTTGTAAGCTGCCATTTGTTGACCAACACTGTACGAAGTAAGCAGATATTTCAGCACAGGTGCTACACAGATAAAAAGATACATTGACTTTTCTGCGATATTTTATGCACATTAAGGGAATGCTAGATTTTACAGAAAATAATGGGATATTTCATGTAAGTTTAAGCCTGATAACACCTGAACCCTGCTTGTTGTATGAAATATTGCAAACATTGTTGTATGGCGCATGAAAGATTGCAAACAATGTCGTTGTTTACGCCTTCTTTGGCTTGCAATTAAACGAAAGGACAAGCGCTTTTTAAATTTTTTTTTTCTATGTAGATTGTAATTGTTTTCAGATGAAAACTTAATCCGCATACTATACTTCTGTTGAAATAACAATTTATATAACTGTCACTGCTTGTGCTTCCACAAGGATTGTATAATAGATTAGAAAATTGAAACGGTTATATGGGCAAGAATTAGGTAGTATGCTGCTGAGAAAATAAAGCCGTCGAAACCATTATCTTAACTCGACAGTAGTTTGATCATGGGTTCTTGTACAATAGGATGTTTCCTTTTATAATATTGAATAACATTGTGCAGGAAATTGGCAATTATTTAAATGCAATACTGAAATTTATTTCCTAACAAGAATGCATAATTTCAATTCGCTTGAAAATTACATGAGATATTCACTATTCGTGTAAAAATAAAGTGAAGTTTAATTTTCTCCTCGTGTAATTTCACATTATACTGCAATTTGAAATCTTTTTCAATGCTCCAGTTCTGTGCATAAATATCAATTGAAAATTCCAAAAACATTATTAACTGTGTAGCTTTTGTCACCTAACAGGCATTTACTGGTATGAACTTTTTGTTTTTGTTTTATTTTGAAAAATGAACTCATTCCTAAATTATTTTGATTAATCGTCAATAAATCCCTTCTTCTTTTCCAAGTGCTGTTGAGGCTCAAGATTTTCATCATATTACTATGTACCTCAAGTCAGTTGCTCAACTTATGTCCAACACTGAAAATAGTGAAGAGCGAGTTGTTGAGTAATTAGTCCAAAACTTATATCTCATGCTTCGCTCAACAATAAATATGATATTTTGAGCTCCGAGTTCATTGAATAATATATTCAACAATCCCCTTCGCAAACACAAAAACCCAATCGCGCATTCTTTTCTATTTCTGGACGCGCAAAATTCCCCAAAAAAAAAAAGAAGACCTCCACTACCGCAGCAAAGCCCACTGCCCACCATTGCCTCTGGAGTGTTATTTTACTACGCAACACTTCCGAAAAGCCAATTCCCGGAAGCTTAGCGTAATTGGAATTTTCCTCAAATCCAAATGGCATAACAACATTGGATTATCACGCGGGGGGTGGCGCACTTGTTCTTTTTTTTCCTCTTCCCATTCATGCTCCAAGTTAGCGGCCATCTGAGCTCGAGACCCCCCCCCCCCCCTCACCCAAACGAGCGGCGACAAAAAAACAAAGAGAAAGAAACCGAATCCAATTAGGTGCCAAGAAGAGAAAAAAAACTGTCCACCTGCGTCCAGTTGAGGCGAAACGAGAAGGAATTAAAGAAAGGCAAAAGCTCCAAAACGACACTCTCGCCGGAGTGTGGAGGGAAAAGAAACGAGGAAAAACGTGTAAGCATGTCAAAATTTGTGTAGAAAACGCATTAAAACTGTACATTTAGGCAAATAAAAATAATTCAGTGTTATCTGCTTTGGACCTTTCGCTTCGACGTGTTTGTTTTCCGATGAGCTTTCCGGGCTCTGCTGCTGCATAATCCAATTGAAGTACTGAACTGACGCTGCCCCTATAATTGCTGGTTGGATCGAGTGTTGGTTTTTTTTCTCCTGGAGTGGATAATTTGGTGCGTTGCTGTCAATGGGTATGTTGTTAGGAAAGGCGTCCAAACTTGTTTGAATGCGGTTGAAGTATGTAAGTTTGTTTTTATTTGCAGTACCTGAAAAGAGATAAGATATGAAAAAATGTGTAAATATGTGGTACAGGAAGTATGTGTAAGAAATAGTTAAATTATTGGGGAACGTAAGGGCATCGTCGATTCGTAATGTGCTTTTATCAAAATTCAGACAACTGAAGGTAAAATTTACTTCGGTGCATTTTTCAAAGATATCCAAAACCATTTTTAGAACGATTCATGTCAGATTGTAAAAAATATCTTTCATTTCGTAAAACAGCAGACATGAATCTAGTATGACGTTCACATTGTAACGATGTAATACAATTCGTCGTCAGATAGCTGCTAATTCAGAAACGGTTGTACAGCTTCAAATCTGTCATGGATGACTGTTTCCAGAGATAGGTCAAACCAATGAAACAATACAAGGATTTTAGCATAAACGGATCGATTGGAACTCGTTTAATTCCATGTGAATTATAGCTGAGGCCAGTGAACAGACGTCGAATAGTCCGTCAATCTTTTATGTGTGACAGCTACAAGCAATTCATGCGATCTAGCATGCAACAAGTCAGATTTGTGTTCATATTTCTAAACATTCTTGCATAATATGGCAAACAGTGTCTGGTAGAGTCTAACGTTTGTTGTATCGTATTGGATGTACGTTGAATATTGTCAGATGTCTCTGTAATTAGTCTGGAGATGAACGATTCAAGATAGGTCAACTATTTACACAATATAGTCTTTTAGGCCCTAAATGAAGTAATTCTGTAATGCTAATTGCAGAACTCTTGATACAAGGGGCTGATCTGTAACACGTTGAGTAAGACTTTGTTGTTTTGAACGTGTTCTTGCGTTGTTCACTTTCCGGAAGTGAGAATTGGTTTGGCAAGGTAAGAAATACTCCTTACCATGATTTTCTTGCAGGTGAATTAACAGTAGAACAAATTAATTCTAGTTGAAGAAAAATTTCAATACTAAACTAATATAAAACACATAACCGTTGTTTAAAACTAGTCAAATAGTAAAACAGACAATTTATGAACGTATCAGCTGCACTAATTTCGTTTTTTTCCAGAATTTTCTCGACAACAGTGCTGAGATCTTTCAATAACTTTTCGAAAAATTCAGTTGAAATTTTTTGAAAGTTTTTCCCATAATGTAGCGAAGTTTAGAAAAACATTTACTGAGTATCTAGAGATATAAATAAGTACAATGAACTTGTGGGAAAGATTATTCATTATCATAGACGTCAAAGAACTAAAGAAACTAGTCATAAATTTTGTTAGCTTGTCAAATTTTGCTACAACATTAAGGTATTATGATAAAGCTACCACAAACTTTTGGGAGCTAGTCGAATATTTCAGGAACTTCCTAAAAAGTTTAAGGAATTTCATAAAAATTCAGAAAGGCAGTTCCCGAAGTCAACTAGGGATAGTTCATTTAACGTTTTCATGCATATCAAAACTAAAGAAAGAACTTCCCCGGAAGAAAACATTTTCAATGTTCAGCTTAGCAGAAACTTCCTTAAAATTTATGAAAAAACTTAACAGAAGTTTTGGGAGCAATTCCTATATATTTTGGAGAGCTTCCCCGAAGTTCAGAAAGAGTCCTTGAAGAAGTTTCATAAAAAAATTCAGAAGTCCAGAAAGACACATCTCAAATGTTTTTGTTTTTGGAAGAAATTCTCAGAAATTTTGGAGAAAACTTCTCCGAAGTTACGCTGAGGAAATATTTCCTAGAAGTTTAGGAAGCAACTGTCTAGAAATTGAAGGGCACTTCCTAGAAGTTCAGAATGAGACTTCGCAGAGCTTCAGGAAGAAACTTTCCCGAAGTTCAGGAAGAAACTCACCAGAAGTTTATGGGGTACTTTCTAGAAGTTTTGGAGAGCTTCCTCGAAGTTTCAGAAGTTCAGAAAGTTGTTGGAAGTTCAGGAAGATACATTACAAAATTTTAGGTAGAACTTCCCAAACGTTTTGAAGAGAACTCAATTTAAGTTCAGGAAGACACTTCCGAAAAGTTTTGGAAGATAATTCTCAGAAATTTACGTTCTAGAGTTTACTTACTTCCTTTACTTTCTAGAAGTTACTTTCTAGAAGTTCAGAAAGAGTCTTTTTAGAGTTTCGGGACGAAACATTCTCGAAATTCAGGAAGAAACTAACCAAAAGTTTAGGAAGCACTTCCTAGACGTTCTAGAGAGCGTCTCCGAAGTTCAAACGGTTTTCTTACAGAAGATCAGGAAACTTCTAAAAATTCAGTAAGATACTTCTCAAAATATTTGGGGAAAATTTCTCAAACGTATTGGAGAAAACTTTTCTGCAGTTTAGCGCAAAAAAAAATCATGATACACTTCCTCGAAAAGCCGCAGAGATGCAGGAAAAAACTTTTTCGAAGTACCGAAAGAAAGTTGCCAAAAGTTTAGAGAGCACTTCCTAGACGTTCTGGAGCGCTTCCCCGAAGTTAGGCTTAGAAAGAGACTTTTAAAAGTTCTAGAAGGAACATCTCAGAATTTTAGTGAGCACTTTCTAGAAGTTCAGAAGGAGACTTCTCAGAGCTTCAGAAAAAAACTCTATCGAACTTAAGGAAGAAACATACCAAAATATTTGGGATCTCTTCCTAGACGTTTAATAGAGCTACCTCGAAGTCCAGAAGAAGTCCAGATGTTTGGGAAATTTCCGAAAGTTTAGGAAGGCACATCTTTTTGGGGAAACTTCCCAGACGTTTCGGAGAAAGCGTTAGTTAATCTCAGGAAGAGACTCCTAAAAGTTTAGGAAGAATCTTCTCAGAAATTAGGAGGCACTTCCTAAAAGTTCTGAAAAAGACTTCTCAGAGCTTAAGATTTTTTTTTTGAAGTTCGGGACGAAAATTACCACTTACCAGAAGTAAAGGGATTAATTACTAAACGTTCTGGAAAACTTCTTCAATGTTCAGAAGGAGGGGGAGAACTTTTCAGACGTTTTGGGGAAAATTTTTCCGAAGTAATTATAGCTCAGGAAAAGATTTCCTATAATTTTAGGTAGAAGCTTTCCAGTGTTTTGAGGGCACTTCCAAAAGTTCAGGAATCGTATTCTTCTTCGACGTTCATCTTCTCCAATGTTCAGAAGAGTCTTTTCAGAAGCTCAGGAAGAGTCATTCCAAAATTTTGAGGAGAACTTCATCAAATAAGAGAGAGAGAGAGAGAGAGAGAGAAGAACAGAAAATAAGCTCAGAAAGAGATTTACTAAAAGCTTAGAAAGAAACTTTCCAGAATTTTAGGTTATTTAAGAAGTTCAGAAAGCGACTTTTCAGAGAATCAGGAAGAAACTTTCTAAAACTTCAGGAAGAAACCTACCATAAGCTTTGTGAGTCTTTTAAGAAAATCAGGAAAATTAATCTCAAATTTTGGAGTGGAGTTCCCAGACATTTTGGAAAAAAATTGCCGAAGTTTAGCTCAAGAAGAGACTTCCTTAAAGTTTGAGGAAGAAATTTATTGAAAGTTCAGGAAAAAATTAACAAGAGACTCAAGGATCACTTCGAAAACGTTTTGGAAGGCTTTTCCGATGCTCAAGAGTTCTTTTAGAAGTTCAGGAAAATACATCTCAAAACTTTGGGGAGAACTTCTCAAACATTTTGAGGAAAACTTCTCTGAAGTTAAGCTCTGAAGGAGATTTCCTATATTATTAGGAAGAAACTTTCCAGAATTTAAGGTGACACTCCCTAGAAGTTCAGAACGATTTTTCTCAGAGCTGCAGGAAGAAACTTACCAGAAGTTTCGAAAGCATTTCCTAGACGTTCTGAACAGCTCCTCAGAAGTTCAGGATATTTAAAAAAAAAGCCAGGAATACATGTCTCAAAATTGTTGGGGAAAACTTCCAAGGCGTTAAGAAGAATTTTTTTCCGAAGTTTAGCTCAGGAAGAGACTTCCCATAAGTTTATGGAGAAACTTCTCAGATATTTAAGGGAGCACTTCCTAGAAGTTCAGAAAGAGACATCTCAGGTTCAGAAAGAAACTTACCATTAGTTTAGAGAGCACTTGCTAGTCTTTTTGGTGAGCTTCTCCGATATTCAGAAGATCATAAGTTCAGGAAAATACATCTCAAAATTTTGGGGAGAACTTCCCACATGTTTTTAAGTCTAGATCGGGCAGAAACTTCCAAAAAGTTAAGAAGAAACTTCCCAGATCTTTCTAGGAGAGAAGTTCTCAGAGCTGCAAAAAGAAACTTCTGCGAAGTTCAGGAGAAAACTTACAATAAGATAATAATAAGAGGAAGCATGTCCAAAACATTTTGGAAGGCTGCTCAGAAGTTCAGAAGCAGTTCTTCCAGAAGTTCGGGAAATTTTCAGAAACAGGAAAATACAGCGCAATTATTTTGGAGAGAAGTTTCCAGATGTTTTGAAGAAAACTTCTCCGAAGAGACTACCTAAAATTTTAAGAAGAGACTTTCCAGAAATTTAGAAGGCACTTGAGAAATTTAGAAAAGGCTTCTCAGATCTTCAGGAAGAAACTTTTTCGAAGTTCAAAATGACAACTTTAGGGATCACTCCCTTAAACTGAAGTTAAGGAATCACTTCCGAGACATTCTGGGGAGCTGCTTTGGAGTTCAGAAGGAGTCTCTCCAGAAGTTCAGGAAGAAATTTTCTAGAGAAAACTCTCCCGAAGTTCAGAGAGAAACTGCGCAAAAGTGCAGTTTCATTGTAATTCATGCAGGATTATCTAATAAATTTAATCAGAGTTCCCCAAAGTTCAGAGGAGAACATCTCTGAAGTTTACAAGAAGACTTCTTAGAATTACAGGTAGATTTTTTTAAAGAGATTACCCCTAGGATCAGGTTGGAAACAATCAGAAGTTTAGAAAGAAACAACCCCTGAATTCATTAAATAATCATACCAGAGGAGTTCAAGGGGAAGTTTTAGGTGTGAATTTCAAAGACATTTCGTAGTAACTTTAAAAAATATGGTAAATACTACCCCCATGTTCCCTACATTTTGCTATGTACTATGAGTTACAACTAATCTAGAAATTACTGCTCTTCGGTTTCCGTTCGACCGTCCGTTCGTCTTGACAGATTTGATCGCTTGTAGAACTGATCAATTCACAGGGCTTCTATGGTATGTCAGTTTGTCGGTAAAAGAACTTCGCCGAGTAGAGAAGTTCAGAATACCCACGTTATCAATAAGCATAAGCATATGCAGAAAGTCAACCCTAAATCTGCATTTCAGATGCTACAAGCATTATACTATACATTCCGTTGTAAAGATGGATTTCAAATGCTGTTTAAATGCTTGTTGGCTGTTATAAGCATTTCGAATGCGAAATAGACGAAGCAGGATCACAGCATTGCAGTAAAGCAGCCGTATATAGGCCAAAAGCGGCATTTATGCTGCATTCAAAGTGACTTTATTGCATGATAGACTGTCGTAAAGACGCTTCAGAACTGGATATTGGTTGCCTGGGTAGTTTCAAAGAAGTTTTCGAGAATTGTCTCAAGATTAATAGAATCGTCCTAACAATGTAAAGAACAACCTTCAATTCTGAAGAAATTCCCACTAGAAGTACCAGAAGCTTAGGAAAAAGTACCGGAAGGTCAGAGAACTTCGAGATAAACTCATTGAATAGAGACCGATCACTGCATTTACGTCCTGATGGCACTAAGTGCGAGAATTATTTCTCAGAAAAAAAAGTCATTAGCATAGGCTTATAACATGTTTTTGTAAATGGAAATTGAAATGGAAAATGAAATGGCAATGGAAAGCAGTGTTGTAATTCAAAAATTGAGATTTTTACCCAAGAGCCAGCTTCATGAGCTTCGCACCATTTTCGTTGTTAGAAGAAAAAAAAATAAAAAAAAAAAATAGAAAAATACTGGGCTCTAGTAAAACGGATAATCTTTGAAACTAAAAAGAAAGCAAATGGGATCTTCGATTTAAAAAAAAGAGGGATAATCGCCCCCACTCGCATATCTGAGGATACTGTACGGAATTCGATGGAGGGTGTAGATTAGAAAGTTTGAGAATTTTACAGAAAGATGAATGATCAGCTCGATCAATTGTTTTTTCTGTTTATAGAACTCTATTATACCGAAATAAACAATCTGTTTTGTGGAATTATTTCTAGAACTTTTTCTACTGACATAATCAAAGTGTCTGAACTTGTACCTGGATAGCAGCTAATCTAGCAATAAAGAAGTAACTGAGTACTTCTGTTGATCTAAAGAACTCTACATGAGTATGAAAATAGGATGTGACTTTTTGACTCCCCACGCCTTAATTCATAGCGTGAGACTCCTCATGTTTATCTAGCGCAATTTTGCGACGCCATTTAGTCTATAAAATGGGAATTATTCACCCAAACAAAATAAACTAGCTACACCATCCAATTCCCAGGCTCATCGCATTGCAATTGTTCGCCCAAAGCACTTGAACAATGTAAATATGATTTTTGTCCTGTGCTCGGTTCGTTTAACGTCGTTCGATTTAAATTTATCTTATAAATATTAAAGGCCCCCCATCTTTGGTCAAAGCATACCCCCGGAACGCTTCCAGGGTACCTAACGATGTCGTATGGTCTTCCGTCTGGCATTGTAATCGCTTATGCTAAGCTGAATTTTTCATAATAATCCATACATATTTTATGATAAAAATGTACCACGTTATGCTTCTGGGACCAGCGCAGGACGGCGGAAAAGGAATATTATAATACATATTTTTCCGCTCGCTCCGAGTATGCTGCGCCCATTCCGGATCAACTTCCTTGCGTCCGCCGGTTTGGGAATCATTGTGGGGCAGTCCACATGACCGCCGTCGGAGAGCAGAAACAAAAGAGCACCGATGAGCAGTTAAGGTGAAATTTATACCGGTTCCCGGAGACCATCGGACCGTACAAGTGTACATGCTGTCGTCGTCGTCGTCGAGAGCACTTGAAACTTTCCTCCTCCGACGACGAGGACCATTGCCGGGAGGAGGAAGATGATACCATGCTGTAAAAATATTTCTATATCTTTAATGCTTATGTATGCCTCGGTTCACCAAGAGCATTTGCCCCGTTCGTATCATACATATATTTATGCTAAGCTCTACTCTGTACCCGGAATCGCTCGGGATGTTTATGTTTACAATCGAAAGTGTCCCAACATTGCGCCGGGGTGCTACATTCAGAGCTTAGAACGGGACATTCAGATCATATCTTGGCAGTGCAGTCCGCAAAAAACACTCACTCAGACTTCGCCGGAGAATATTTTCCACATACTCCCACCGGGGTTGGCGGCACAATGTTCTCATTTCTCGTTATGCAAGCCGTGCACTGGAAATGCAATTTCCATTGATTGTAACAAAAATATAACACCATTTTCAGTGGCGTCGGATCGCGGAAAAAATGAACCCGCGGAGATTCTTCCAAAACTAACCATCCAAGCGGATGCAAAGGTTGCTGAGACTGCTCGTTTGCGCTTCCAACTACGAAACAGTGGGAGTAAATGGAGAGAGAAAAAAAAATGGCAGTATAAAGGCGCGATAATGACACCTGAATAATGGCGTAATTTTTCTCTTCCTTCGTGTTGCTTTTTAATGAGCGATTAGTCTACCATCACCGTCATCGGGTTAGAAACGGTAGAGAACCCCATCGAGTGCGAAACAATCGAGAGTGGTATGGCACTGCTCTCGAGCTTTAGCCTCCTCCGGTTGGCGGTAGACTGGTTCAGAGTGGATGAGAAGTGGGGAAGGGTTTATTTTCAAGTCTGGTTTTTATTTCGCTGCGCAACTTATGAAATAAAAAAAAAGTATAGGTGGTATTTATTGTAGTTTTTTATTAATTTCTGAACACCACGACTATTAGGACTATATCTCTGCAAACAATATCTGTACTCTGAGATTTTCTTGTCAGAGTACATTTCATTGATTTTTTTTAAATTCAAGCTGAACAATGCATTAGGTCCTAAGTAACGTTGGGAGACTCTCTTTGTCGACTACCATATCCAATTCATATCCAAACATATGGTCGGTAGTGTGCATGCCATTCGGATTTATTTCAATCGCCATCACTGTTGTGGTAATGAGCTATTGAACGTTGAAAGAACGTAACATTATTCATTGACTTCATGTTGCACTCGCATAACGTTGCGCATGTGCCTCAAAGAACGCATTTTTATAACCTTAAGTTTCAGAACGCTTCATTGGAACAAGAGTGAAACTTATTTGTTAAAGCTTGCTTCAGATAGAATTGGAACAAAAACAATTGCCTGTATTTCAGTTATTTATTATTGAATTCAAGATCTTTTTTCATACAAATGTAACGTTTTCTTCATACTTTTAAGAAAAAATACGGATAAAATTATTCGTTACGGTTTCGAAGGAATTCTCGAATTTTTCCTGTAACACGGCTCATTAGGCGGCGCACACCTTCTTCGTCCATCGTTTTAGCTATCTTATTCCACCAGGTCTTCATCTGATTGATGTCTTTGACAACCTTTCCCTTTTCCTTGAGTCTCCTCTTCATGATTGCCCAGTATTTCTCAATAGGGTGGAACTGAGGGCAGTTGGGTGGGTTAAGGTTTTTCGGAACAACCTGGACTCCTTTCTCTGCATACCATTCTTGAACGAGTTTGCTGTAATGACAGCTTGCCAAATCTGGCCAAAACATTACGGGATGGTCGTGGGATCGAATGAACGACAAAATTCGTTTTTGGAGACACTCTTTTTGGTATAGTTCCGACGTCATTGTCTTATTTGTAACGAAAACTTTCGTTTTTTTTGCCACAGCTGCAAATGCCCTGCCAAATCATGAATTTTTGTGCAAATTTGACGGCAAAAACTAATTTTAAATTTGGCTGGAACATCCCCCCGAGCCGTTGCCAAGTAAAATTTTTGACCTGGGATTTGCCCGAAGTCAGCCTTGACATAGGTTTCATCGTCCATCAGAAGACACCCGTCGAACTTGGTCAGCACCTGGTCGTATAGCTTCCGAGCACGGATTTTGGCCACACTATTCTGTTTTATGGTCCGATTTGGCTGTTTGCTAGCTCGATACGACTTGATTCCTTCCCGGAGTCGAGTTCTCCTCACGGTACTATGGGCAGCACCGAATTTTCTGGCCAAATCACGGTCCGACAGATTGGGATTCCTCTTAATCGTCTTCAAAATCTTACCACGCAGTTTCCGGTCGACAGTTCCACTCCGACGATTGGCCTGAGGCTTCCGAATCGTCGTCAATGTTTCCTTATACCGTTTGATAACGCGCCATACGGTATTTCTGGGCAATTTCAGCTGTTTAGCTAGCCTAGATGTAGACCACTATGGATTTTCCAAATAACTGTTCACAATTTTTTCCCTTCTTTCGGCTTCCATGTTGATTGTTTACAAAGTACAGTCGATTTGCGGAATGTCAAAAATACATACGTGAAGCTGACAAATCTCCCGACACGTGGGCGCCAAGAACTTCCAAATCCGTCCACCAGGAGCGCCACAATATGAGCAAAAGTTTGTTCCAATTCTAAATGAAGCAAGCCTTATGTTGCACTGGAGCTCAAAATTACTCCATAATAAACATCACATACGCTGGAAAATATTAAGTTTGTAACGTCATGATTCGGTTACTAAGCTGCAAGCTGCTCATGGGTCCTCCCCTAGCTTAGTCGGTAAAGGCGCGGCTACAAAGCAACACAATGCTTGAGGTGACTGAGTTCGATTCCCGGTCTGGTCTAGCCATTTTTCGTTAAGGGAAAATTTCCCGACTCCCTGGGCATAGGATATGATTGTACCAACCAACCCCCGAGCATCAGATGAACTTAGTTTCACGTACCCATCTACAAATTGTAGATGCCTCTACCATGCATAAACAAACGGATCATCTATTCTCGATACTACCGTTTCCTTATGTCTGGATGTTAAAACAGTGCAAGAACAAATTTTTATTGATGTGGCTTTCTTTCCATTAATTTGAATTCAATTATATCTGAATATAAATCATCATTACTTGAGAATTAGAATGAGAGAAAGTCAAACAGAGAGAGAGAAAGAAAGAAGGTAGATCAAAAAATGCTGAAGAGGAGATTATTTCTATTTATACGTTACACGTCTCTCAGCACCCAGCATAAAACTTAATGAAGTTTTTTTAACTAGTTTATTTGTTTGGTAGGCTCAATGGCGTTAGCTTTACGGAGTCGATAATTGATTGTTGTTTTGAGTTAACTGACCTTTCTGTTCCAAGCACACGGTGTTAAAAACAAAACCCAATCTATCATGTGTGATTGAAAGAGAAACGATAGCAAGCTCTAATGCTTCCCTTGCTCCTCTTAGCAAAGCGATTTTATTTTTTGCTTCGTTTGCTTTCCATTTTGCTGAAGGTATCAGAGTGTCTCACATTGAGAAGTATTTGCACAATGGCGTCGTAAATAAATGCAGTTTTGACAGTTAATGAAAATTGTTTACGCGAACTAAGAATATTTCTGGTAATATCGGTTTGAGATTTTGTGCACTAAACTTATTACGATTGAAGTCAAATAGCCGAAAAACAGACAGCAGTACTTATTTTTTCATCATTCCCAGAATCTTATCGTACAGAATACGTTAAAATGTACAGACAATTGCTCAAAAAAGCGCCTTAACTTGAAACTTTACAGCAAAGTGATGTTCTACTACATGGTTTGTATTACTAAGGCCCATTTTGTGATGTTGGTTAAAATTAGGATGGTCCCCATTTTCACGGAAATACAAAACCTAACTTTTTTATTTGCAGAAATAAACGTTTACGCATTTCGGCAAAGATGTATCGCAGAAAATTTAATGGAATTTTCATATATAAATTTTCATGAAGCTTGAAAATTGGCTGATTTAAAGCAATTTTCCCTCATCAACTTAGGGTGGACCATAAAAAAACGTTTTTTTTGCCCTTACTTTTTTATTTCAATTCTCACCGTAAAGTTGTGTTGCAACGAGTTTTAGAACTTATAAAGACGCGTACTTTGATGCATAAACTTAGCCGCTAGCTTCAATCAATCAATAGTTATTGAAGTTTTTCTTAAAAAAATACGCCCTTTTCAAATGTAGATTTTTATGATTGGGGCAAACACAAAAGAAAATTAAAGACGTCATTCAAAAGGACAATTTATATTGTTCAGCATATGTGAGAACTAGAGATACGTTATTTCTGTATCTTGAGAAAATTACATTTGAATCTTAGATGGTTTTAGAAGAAAAACTTCAATAACTTTTGTTTGGTTATAGCTAGCGGCAAAATTAATATATCAAAATACACGCCTTTAAAAGCTCTACAACTCGTCGTAACAAAATTTTACGATAAAAATTGAAATAAAAAAGTTAGGACAGAAAAAGTTTTTTTCAAGGTACACCCTAAGTTGACGAGGGAAAAGTTGCTCTAAATCGGTCAATTTTCAAGCTACAAAAAAAATTTGTATGAAAATTCCATGAAATTTTCTGCGCTACAACTTTGTTCCAGAATGCAAACGTCTATTTCTGCATTTAAAAAAGTTAGTTTTTGTATTTCCGTGAAAATGGGGACCACCCTAATATTAATCAACATAAAAAATGGGCCTTTGTTTTTATTTCAAGTTTCACCACCATTTTTTTTTCAAGGTGAAAATTGACCGATTTAGAGCAACTTTTCCCTCGTCAACTTAGGGTGTACCTTGAAAAAAACTTTTTCTGTCCTAACTTTTTTATATCAATTTTCATCGTAAAATTTGGTTACGACGAGTTGTAGAGCTTTTAAAGGCGTGTATTTTGATATATTAATTTTGCCATTGCAATGGGAAGAAGTAATATAACTGGTTGCGAAATTTCCATGATGTCCGTAGAGCTTGTGAACACCAGGTCTAAAACTCGGCTGTTACGGTTGGGTATGGAGTTGAGTTGCACCAGACCACAAGCCGAGATGGAATCGGTAAGAGCAACTTCTTGCTCGCTGGATGCATTTGAGGCAGGTATCCGTTGATGTCATCATCAAAACTCCACTGCAGATGAGGAAGATTATAATCACCAAGCAGTAGAATGGTATCGTTGTCGGAAGACGTTTCTGAAACATGTTGAGCAGCCGCGGCGGGCGTTGCATACAGCATTGGGCCAGAATTTGGACGTAGATGAATGCCAAAGACGTGTAACGATCGGTTGGCAAACTTCACGCGTACTGTAACTTGCTCTAGCTCATTACAGTCTGTCAAGGAAACTTCTGCACAGTGTAGATCGCATTTGACTGCGACAATAACACCGCCACCTCTCGATAAGTTGCTAGTGGATTCGCTGCGATCGCAACGAAATATAGAGTAATCCGACGACATTTTGGAGTTACAGATGTCGGGCCGAAGCCAAGTCGCGGTAAGAGCTACTACGTCATACTCACAGCTTCAAATCGGTCGTTTTAGTTCGCAACCCCTTGACGGTATGGTAGTAGACGCACAGGAAACGAGAATCGTTAAGTTTGGCTGCGTTGATGCTGATACGCCGTCTGCTGTTCACTTGAACACACGCAGAAGCAGGATGACTGTTGGCCAATGACGGGAGAGCCTCGATTGTGTCTGGGGGATGCAAAGCTTCCGTAGTACATTCATCAATGCGTTCCAATTGCTGATTGCAGTGCGGATAGTGATCAGTGATGGAGCAGTGCTGTGAGCGGAGAACGGATCAGAGATGGAACTGATCGAATGTGAATCGTACTTAGTTGGTTGAAAGACCACTTCACCAGCAACACACACAGGGCCGGGACTGTTGAACGTTGGCAGAAATGGCACGACTGTGGTGAGTGGCTCGGTGGCTTCCATAATACCAACATTTTTGCGTCCCAGAAGTGTAGTCGACATCGAAGAAAAACAGGTTAAAATTTCAGCGGATGCTAGACGTGATCCAGCGGGTTTGTGTTTGTGGTGTCCGTAGGTATTATGACCAGTGTACCGTGAAATCTGACTTAACAACACTGGTGACCAACCATGCAGGTGCACAGTTCAATATCGGTGGCAAGTTTAACTGCGCTACGCTGAAACAAAAATACATTTCAGGCGAAGAATTGACGCTATCGAATACATACTTGCCGAAGAGAGGTGGTTGGGAGCCCCCTCAACCAGTCTCAATCCCAGGGCCAGAACGACTACAATGACAGGAACCAGCAAGCGCGAGGAGAGGCTCAGGGGCTTCCATAAGGCGACAGGCAGTGCGTTCTGAATTGGTTGGACCATCAAATATGGAGTCGTCGATGACAAGATTCATGTTAATCACGTGTTTTGTGATAATTATTGGCGATGTTTTGAAGGATTCCCAACTAGGTGGCAGCAAAATCGAATGAAATAATATTGAAATCAGCTACTCAACGTACATTTTAACAAGGAACCTAATTCGTCAGTTTCATCTATCGTAGATGATTTGGAGAACATTATTTGATCGATTAGCTTATTCGCCGGAATCGCGAAATTGAAAGCCATTCAATCCGACAGGTTTCTGTGAACTTCTTCATTTTCCGTATCCACATCAAAATAAATACGTAGTACTATTTACACCATAAAGTCCTATCTCTTTCAAACGATGCAAGTTTACGACCGATGCAAAGAACGAATAAACCAAATACGAAAACATATAAAAAGTGATAATTAGACGAAAATACAAGGAACTCTCCTCGTTTCCCCAACCTTCTTACTCCCACTGCCATCGCCGTTTGAGTACCAAGAACTTTCATCAGACGGTTCGGGCTGATTCCGAATTTTCTATGGTTCCATTGTTGTACCGGACCAAACCTGGCGCGCTGTTCACTACGAAAATGATGGAATTTATTATTTTCTTTATTTATAGCCAAGCGGATTTGAACGAGTCCCTGGCGGGAAAAATAAAACAATCTAGCCTTGGCGCTCTGCCAGTTTCATATGCCCATCACGGCTTGCCTCTTACGGACTTCGTGAACGTTGACGACGCGCCGGTGTGGTTTAGGTGTAAATTAATTGCATTTTTCGGTACTAGCGCACCGAGTTGACGTTCGTGGGGACGAATGCTAATGGATTTCGGATTCCAACAGCCACTTTGGTTGCAGAAGACGAAACTGTGAAACTGCATTCGTTTGGAACAATAAAGTTCAGTTTTAATGTTTCAACAAACATTCGGTTCACACAACTGTAACAGGTATGACGGGCATGACAGTTCTTAAGGTTCGATGGTGGGTGTCCTTTTCAATGGCCCCAATCGTACGCTCCTGGGAACGTCGAAGTTGTAGCATCGGGGATGAATGACTTAATTCAATAAGGAAAAGCCGGACCTGTAATTTACTCCGAGCGAAGCGAGGCGAAAGCCAAACATCCTCGGAAGATTGAAAAAGAGAAACAGCGATGCCAGATTGGGTCCACAAATTCTCCAAACAATATATTCTCCGATCTATGTTTGGTTTGCTTTAGGTCCCTACCGCTGGCATCACTGCTCCGGTAGCCCGACGGAGGATGGAAAGCAAACCAGTAGAAGACGTGGGGAACTTTATCTCAACTTAATTTAGATGCCTCTTCCTTTTGGATCAGCTACAACTCTCTTTACCGGCTGTGTCCGTAAAACGTGTGTTGTGATGCCTTGTTCGACAGATTTCTGCTTCGCTCAAGTTTTCGCTGCATATTCCGAACGTCCTCTAAGTAAGTAACCACTCTCAATCGCCGCGCGTCCAACCGAATCCAACAAATGCTCCGGGAGATGGATAATTGTATAAATTACCGCACGCCTCCCTCCGCCAATGGCTTGATCCTTTGGGACCTGTTTCCCGAAGTTCGCAAAAGAGTTGTCTTGAAGTGGAGCAGCGAAAAACATGACCATTTGGGTGTTGAAGTTTCGAATTTCATCCTGCGGTGGAGCTGTTCAATATTCAGCATTGCTTAATTTGAGCCACACTATTCCACCAACTGATGCGTTTCGTGACAACTCCGGACAACGACGTGAGATCAATCGAGTCGATCTTCGATCTGCGCTGATGAACCCCGAAAAAGGCGACCTGTTCTTCGATTCTGACTGATTTCCTTGGCTCCTCCTCCTTCTTCCGCCTCAACCGAACGTCGTTTGCTAGCTAGCTGGTTGACATGGTGACCGCGGCAGTGTTGACAACTGCACTTGTCCAAAGTTAGCAGTTTTTCGGTTTTGGAACCCGGGCAGGCCAGCGGACGAATGCTGTGGTCATGAATATTTATGCACGAACCGCATCGTTGGGTCTGGGTGCCCCTTTTTGTGCCTTCTCGACAGGTTCCCTCGCGCAGCACAGCAGGTAAATTGGACTACTCCGCTTGTTCGGGGGTCGACTCTTGGTGCGTTCGGTTTTCGGCAATTTAATTAATGTCAACCTGGGAAAACGACTGCGGCAGCAACGACGACGACGACGACGAGTGGACCCTGCTGATTTGTTTGAGTCTGTCTGAACCCGCAAAAAAAAGACGGAATCCAACTAGTGCAACCTGCTGGGACCGACAAGTCCCGGTCGACAAGCGTTGCGAGCAAGTTATTAAAAATTCCGAATGTTTGGAATTGTTTTGCGGGACTTGATTGCGGTTCCGCGACCGGAATAACATCTGTCGTTCTCAATGGCCCGGGAAGCGTGATGCGCATTGATAATCACCAACGGTAAGCAAAGGCCGTAATTGTCACTAGAGTAGCAAAACAACACCAACCAACCCGATCCTTTCAATTCGATTCAATCGTCAGGCGGGAAATTTTCCCACAGCAACGTTAGAGGAATTGGTTTCCTAATTTGCTCCGGTGGCGCGCTACAATCTACACGTTCAATTTGGGACTAATTCTCGACATCCTCCACCCGGTATGGAGCTTTGGGTTCGTTACCACACTCCGGGTGGAGACGGCGGACCATCAATCTCCAACGAGCTTCCCGTGACTCTACACAGCCGCTGACTTGGCTTGGCTTGGATTGGCTTATTATCATCATTAAAACCTCCAGCTGAGATTCATTTCTCACTACCACTCGCAAGAGAGGGGGGCTCGGGGTGCTGTTGCGAGTGTGGCCGACCGTCTGCGGCGTGTGTTAGGCTGGATGTAAATTGTTGCAATTTCAACAATCATCACCCAGCAGCAGCAGCAGATGGGAATAAGAAGCTGACGAGAAAATTTTCTTCTAAACAAGACCCTGCGATTGGGCTGTAGACTGGTTCACGAAAGTGGGCAGCAAATGAGTTGTTTTTCGGTTAAAAATTCATAAAATATTGGATATAATTGGTGGCCGTTGTTAACACTTGTCAGTTACGTCAATATAAGAAAGAAATCGTGTTTATTCTTCGAGTCAAAAGAGTCGCAACGAGTCGCTCTCACTTGGCGAGTCGAGAATTGTCGAATCGAGTGATTCGACTCTGTGTGCAAATTGAATGAAGAGTTGACTCACTCGATTCGACAATTTTCGAGAACTTTTTTCAAACAGACGTATCTGATTTTGTAAATAAAGAGGGGAAGTAAAATTCAAACGTTAAATTCTTGAAACCCTTAGAACTTTCTTGCAAACGAAGGCCACCAACATAAGGAATCACATTTCCCTAGCATTTTGGTGATGCTAGTTTCCGAGTTTTGAGAAATTTCCCTCTTTGTTGGCAAAATTAGATACGTCTGTTTGAAAAAGTACTCGACTCGTTTCGACTCATTCAACTCATTCGACTCGCAGAATGGTCCCAAATGTCAATGTCGTTCTACTGTACAGCAAGGAACAAATCGACATGGTGTTTTCATAAGGGCCAATGTCGCAAACGTAAACAATGGCTTCTTCCGCAAACTTCTCGAGAATGCTAACTAAATCATAGTGAATTACGACGACACAAGATGATTTCCCATTTACAATAGAAGAGGTAGTTAACTAGGGCGAGTTTGCATTATCATGAAATTTCCGGTAGAAGCCGTTGTTTACGTTTGCGACACTGGTCCTTATGAAAAATCCATGTAGAAATATTCGTTTTGTATCGAAATGTGGCTTGTTGTATAGGTAAATTTTGAAGGCAAAATAAACTAATTTACGTATAAAAAAAAAAATGATAATATCAATGTAACGATTATAATGTATGAGTCATTATCAATCTGTAAATTGAACATGGTTTGAAACATGTTTAGGGTCAGTACTTCATTTTTACGGATAGTTTCAGTTCAATAGAGGCTATTCACTCCATGAGACAGGTAAATTACTCCTAGAAGGTTTTCATGAATACACAGGAGCATCTAAATGAATGCGCCTAACAGCTAGGTTGGTAGAGTGTATCAGCATAGGAACTTTTCAAACTTTTTGGGATGGGCATAAATCAAATGTAGAGAACAGGCAAATTGGAATAAAGCAAGAATGTCCTCTTTCTCCGTACCTGATTGGCTTAATCATGAAAGGCGTACTGTAGGGAGCACAACAGGATCTTGTTGATGTTTTGGTTATTGATCAACAAATATCTCTTGAAATCAACAAATATCTCTTGAAATATCTCAATAATGCTGATAAATGCAGATGACATACTAATAATTGAACATAATAGGAAGCAATTAGACAAAACCGTTCCTGTCTTGGTGAAACATCTCGAAACAGCTAACCTCATCTACATAGACAGAAATGAATTTCTGTCTGCCTGTCTGACTCTCCCTGCCCTTATAAAGGGCGAACACGAAATTATTGCGATTGCATTCAACAGGGCATAACTTTTTACCATTGGGTAAAATCAACCAAATTTGGCACACTTTCATTGATGTGTATTGTTTACATGCTGTCAAACTCGAAGTCGTGTTTTCGATTCAACGAAAATGGAGGTGAACCAACGCGAGTCGAGAGAGCAAATTCTTTCCAAACACGCTGAATTTCCTGACCTGTCGCTAACCGGCAGCTGGGAAAAATGTTGAACATTCACCATTCAACCGTCTCCAGAGTGTTGAAGCGGTTCCAGGAGCGGTTGACGTTGGACCACGGCAAAGGAGCTGGAAGAAAACCGGGACCGGAGAACAAAAGACGGAGGGAAAGGTGAAGCGGATGATTAAAGCAAATCCCAACGTCTCAAGCCGTGATTTGGCTAAAAGATCGGCATGTCGCAGAGCTACGTCCAGAATGCAAAGAAGAGAGCTGGACTACATACATACAAGGTACAGAAACTTCCCAAACCGCGATGAGCGGCAACAATCGACGGCTAAAACTCGGGCACGGAAGCTCTACGAGAAGATGCTGACAAAATATGGCTGCTGTGTGATGGACGACAGAAACGTATATAAAAGCCGATTTTAAGCAAATTCCGGGGTTGGAGTTTTTCACCGGCAAGAGCAAGTTCTATGTGGACGACAAATTTAAGAAGAAGAAAAATGTCGAAGTTCGCCTCCAAATATCTCATTTGGCAGGCCATCTGCTCTTGCGGACTGAGAGTGAGCCTTTCGTGACAAAGGGCACAGTAAATGGCGAGATCTACAAATCTGAGTGCCTCGAGCGCTCTTTGCCGTTCTTGCAGCAGCACGACGAAGCTCCGCTATTTTGGTCAGATTTGGCATCATGCCACTATTCTAAAAGTGTCCTGGAGTGGTATGAGGCCAATTCTGTCCATTTTGTTCCAAAGGACAAATATCCGCCAAACTGTCCGGAGCTACGCCCGGTGGAGCAGTACTGGGCAATGATGAAGCGGGAACTTTGGAAGAGCAAGAAGACAGTCAAAGACGAGAAGGACATGTTAAGAAAATGGAAAAAAAAAACTGAAAAACTGGTACCGGATGACACTGTAAAGACTTTGATGGAGGGCATCAAGCGAAAATGCGTTCAATTTTACACTCAAGGCTCCATCGATTAACTTTTCTTTTGATTTTTGAAGTAAATATATGTATAAAACTACGCTAAAATTTTGGTTTGATTCTAAACATTATGAGAAAATTGGCATGACATTTTCGGTGTCGCAATAATTTCGTGTTCGCCCTTTATGGTCAATTTTGGAGTGCTCTTACTTTACGAAATATTGACCGATTTCAATTCTTTTATAAGCATTCGACGGGGAAATTGATGCATTTTGTAACGAAAATGACCATAGTTCCCGGATATCGGAGATATTCTGGGTTTCTGGAGGGGACGTTTCACATGTCGATTTTCTGGTGAAATTTTGTACAGGATGCCGTTTAGAAATATTTCTTAGTTCAACGGTGTTGAACTGGTTTTTATAGAAACATGTTTTGTTTAGTTTATTAGTTTATTTTATGCAATGACTATTTATTTTCAAATGAATTATTTAAAAAAATAAAAACAAATCAGAAGTCATTTTGAGGATTTCTGACCACACTGGCCACTAGAAGAGGACCTGCGGCATCCGAGTACCTCCAGAAAAGAAACCATATTCAAATCGTTTCCAAATCCAGGCTCCCGACATATCAAACTTTATGATTTTGATTTTAAAAACTTTCACTTCGGAAGGTATTGTGAGGATTCCTGACTAAAGCCACTAAGGGACCCTCTGCGGGATCCAAGCTCCACCAGAAAAGTGGCCATATTCTAATCGTCAGCAAAACCTGGCTTGCGACGTATAAAACTTCATGATTTTGCAAAACTTTTTCTTCGGAGGGCATTTTGAGTGTGTCTGACCATACTGGCCACTAAGGGAGGTCCTGCGGGATCCAAATTCTTCCGGAAAAGTGGCCATATTCAAATCTTTTCCGACTAACGACTGTCTGTCGACAAAATAGGGAAAAACTTATGGACAGCGGTTTGTCGATCATCCATATCGGAACCTTTGCAAGCGAGTCCGCTCTCTCATTGCCCAGAATCAAACAATGAGAAGTGACCAAGTTGATGGTCAATAACGGGAAAGTGAAGCACTTATACCATGGAACAGAACATTTACAAATAGCGTGAAGGGGAGTTCCGAGAAAAGCCTATTCACTTGCACTTAACATTTTGCCGAAAATGGTGAGTGTCGTAGACCCGTTTCTTTGTGCACCTGGCCACGTCCTTACAAATGTTTGAAATAATTATAATTGTCTTGACATCTAAGGCCTGTTCATGTGAAACGTCAGACCCTTTTCTTTCAGTGTAGATTTTGATTTTTTTTCACGGATCTATTATATGAAGTTTCACTTATATGACAGCTGACACCCTTCAATTTATTTCGTGGTACAACATGTTTACATTCTTGTTACATTCCGTAAAATGGCGTCGAATAAAGTAGAAGTGCGCAAACGCATTTTGTACGAACGGCTTAAACATCTGAATTTATCGGTGAACGATCTTGCCAAAACACAAAAACTACCGAAAAGTACCGCGTTTTGTTTTTGCAAATCATTTAACCAGCGCTTTACTGTGGATCGGAAAGTTGGAAGTTAAACAAATCGAAAAGTATGGTCCTGAAAAATGGACAAAAAGGTGGTAGCAGTTATTGAGAAAAATCTCAATCTTTCAGGGCAAAATGTGGCTCGCAAAATTGGGAAGCCAAAATCAAACCTACAAAAAGTGAAGCAGAGGCAAAGATTGAAGGCTGTTACCGTATAGTAACAATAGATATTTAAATATTAAGTGAGTTACGAGGCGATTGGGAAATAATAATTCCAGTTTTCAATAGCAACGGTTAAATTAAAACCTGCGGGCGGTGGTAGGCAACACACATCTGTGCGTTTGTTGATGGGTGGAAAACGAACCTTCTATCGTGAAGTTGATCACGATGGAGCAGTGGATATGGAGAAACGGAGAGCGAATAGGGAGCAGACGATGAGAGAAAAGGTGATGAGGAGTTAGTGACTAAACAGTTATTAGAGAAAACAGATGTAAAAGTTTTGGATAGAGAGGAAAAAGGAAAAACGAACAGTGTGAAAAACGAAAAAAGGAACACAAAGGTTGGAGGATTCGACTACCACTACACCGGTGTTGAGTTTGCTTGCTTGTTGAAGCCGTTTCCGTGACGGTGGCCAACTTTAAGTTCGTCCCAGCGCCCAACCAGAGACCAGAGTCACTTCACATCGTGGTACAACGGTTTTCTCTAAACCATCGAAGCGACGTTAATACGGCCACTGCACACTGATTACAACTTGGTTAGATGGCCAGCTTTAACCAGCTTCTGCCAGCGGCCACGTGAGAGGTACCGATCACCATCTGTGCCATCGAGACCACATTCTTCATCGGGACCACGTTTCACCCGACCTCCCTAGTAAGCCGGATCAGCAGTTGGCCAGACCTCAACCGGGGACGAACCGTTACCACGTGGGTTCACGAGTTACGTCCACCACTGGGTGCCTCACCCCGCCCAAACGTAAATTTGTCACCACTGTTCCCATTCTACCCCGTTCCCGTTTGAATATATACTTATATCTACTCGTAGTTAAATGTGATTAGTAGGTTAAGCCTCTCAAATCCGAAAACGCCCCTACCACTAGACAACGTCCTAGTAAACGCAGTCATTATATGGCCTCCATTATGCATGTTCACTTTCCACTATATTTCATATTGTATATGCAAATTTGCATATTTGAAATTGCACAAGTATCACAAGTTTTTAATCCACCATATTTCTACACCGGAAAAGTACTTTTAACAAGCGCGTAAAATATCCTCCCGTTTAATTCTAAGTCAAAGGAAGCGTAAACAACGAAATTGTTTGCAATCTTTCATGCCCCATAAAGCAATGTTAGCAATATTTCATACAAAATGCTAGATTCAGGCGTTATTTGGCTTAAATTTACATGAAATATCCCGATATTTCATCCCCAAATCTAGCAATCCCTTTATGTGCATTAGATAACGGAGAAAATAAATGTTTCTTTTTATCTGTGTGCCTGCCCAGCAAACACAAAATCGTATATGATAGCGGATAGGTACAAAGTGGAGGCGCTATACGTACATGCGTCCATTTGACTGCATGAAAAATGTACGTATATCGCCTCCATGTTGCACTCTTATTCGCTATCATATACGATCCTGTGTTTGCTGGGTGTGTACCAGCCTCGGTTATGTTGATACACTGTTGCTGCTGCTACTGGTCCGTTGCTGTCAAAGTTCGGTACAAGAATGAACTGAATCAGTTCTTTTTCATAAAATGATCATTATTTTTATTTAGTTGTTATTAGGGACATGGTAATTTTGGAAGTGATACAGCTAAGCTTTTCAAGTTTAATTATGGCTATATGTACAAACAAAATTAGGTTTTCTAGGTTTATCAAGCCTCTGAAAGATTTCCAACAAAGTGGGTAAACTGAATCAGCTAGCCGGTATTTATAGCTAACGGCCTCCCATCTCAATGCGTTGCGTTGGTTTTGTTTTCTTTTACAATTTGGGGAGATTTTCGCATAGCTTACTACAAGTTTTATTTCGTTTCACGCTAAGTTGATTATCCAAAAATCGTCCAAATTTCTGAAGAAGTATTTCATTTGGTAGGCCATGTGTAGTTGTGATCGAAAATCTAAAAGTTTCAGCTCTACCGGCACTAAAGGGTGATACGGTCAAAATTTGGTCAAGGGAAAACGCGTGTAAATCGGTGAAATCGTTTATTTAAAAATCAAAATTAAATCTCTTTTCAAGTTCAATTAGTATAAAAATTCAGGAAAAATATTCAGTTAGGCTTTTCCGCTTTTCCGCAAACCGAATTCACCGGGCCTTACGCTTGACCCCCGCCATCAGATTTCGTAATACAGCACACCTTGTCCACCTTCTTCTGCCGCAGAAAGCCAGTTTGCCTCTGAACTGCTGCTCGTCCTTAGCAGTTTTTTGGTCTTCTTTAGGTTCCGCTTTGACAACAGCCCAGCATTTCTTCAAATTGGGCGGAGCTCTGGCGTGTTGGGAGGGTTCTTGTCCTTGGGAACCGCCTGCACGTTGTTGGCGGCGTACCACTCCATGGCGGTCTTTTACCGTAATGGCAAGATGCCAAATCCGGCCAAAACAGTACGGAACAACCGTAGTTTCTTCAGGAAAGGCAGCAGACGTTTATTCAAACACTCTTTCACGTAAATTTCTTTGGTTGACAGTCCCGAAGCTATGAGAAATGCTGTCTTTTCAAGCCACAGGTACAGATGGCTTCGCCAAACCAGATATTTCTTCGCGAACTTTGACAGTTTCTGTGTGCTTTGAAAACATTCAAGCACCTTTCCCTTCCTTTTGCCGTACAAAACTCCTGTCCCGGAAGCTGCCTGTAGCTCGGCTTTGACGTAGGTTTCTGTCGTCCATTACCACGCAGTCAACCTTTGTCAGCATCGTCGTGTACAGCCTCCGGGATCGCGCTTTGCCGTCGTATTTTGTTTATCATCGCGGATTTGGAGTCACTACCTTCTTGTGTCGATAGTCCGCTCGTTTTTTGCCTGATGCACGGTTGTAGACGATACACCCAGCTTATTTGCGGGCATCTCGAGAGATAGGTTAGGTTTCGCTTTGAAACTACCGGCAACTCTCTTGTCGTCTCAGCGGCTTCCGCTTTCGATTTCCTCGATCCAGACTTCCTGGTCTGTCGACAAACGTCTCCCAAACACTTTAATTACATTTGTAACGGTTGATTTGGCAACTTTTAGCGATTTTGCCAACTTTGCGTGCGAGTAGTTCGGATTTTCGCGATGCGCGAGCAGAAATTTTGATACGCTGCTCTTCTTGCTTGACGGCATTTTGACAACTGAAGAGTGAATCCAAAATCAAAATAGGAGCAACATTCTCACACACAATGTACCTTCAAAATGAGGGGTGATCAGGTTTTTTAAATGCAAAATTGAAAGAAATACGTCAAGTTGATATTGACCAAATTTTGACCGTATCGCCCTTTATCAATAAGGATATGTAAGAGAAAGAATGTCTGCAAAAGCGGTTGCTACAGTTTATCAGAAGCCACGACATTCTAGCCCTGTTTTGACCTGATTTTGCCTCTTGTCACTTTGCGAAATCCGTCCTGGAATGGTATAAAGTACGAGAGGTTCAAGTTAGCCTTTGGAAATTCCTTTCGAGTATGCTTTCAACCAAGTTTCTTAAAATTTCAGTTTCAAAATCCTTCCACGCTTTCGAAACTGCTGGTGCTTTTGCTGGCGTAGATCCATCGAACAATGATTTCTCAGATGTTTTCCACAGGATTTAGATCCGGACTACGGGCTGGCGAACACAGGAGCTCATTTTTTCGGTCGTTAAACTAGGATTTTGTCGCAAACTGGTATGAATGCTGGCATTATCTTGTTGAAACACGATTTTTTTTTGCGGTGATTCTTTGCTTCAAAAGAAACTAAGAAGCTGTTATGAACCTTAATATAGTCCGTTGAGTTCATCTTACAAGATGTGAATGCCAAATTAAGTTTTCCAGTAGCACAAAATTCAAGCCAAACCATTAAAGATCCTTCTCCGAAATTACGTCTGGAGAAGTATTCTGGTTCCTTCCAAAGGTCTCACCAGCAGCCAGTAAATCCATCGAGACCATGTAGAATCTATTTTCAGCGGAGAGGATCGCCTAGAGTTGGAAAACGAACATTTAAATCAAAAAAAAAAAAAAATAACAAAATATAGTTGGGTTCATCAGTTTCAAAAACATGAAATTAAAAAAAAAAAGATTTAACCGTGTCTTACAAGCGTGCCATCGAATTCTATTCGTTTTTGTATATGCACAGGCATCTAATTTCGTGCCTTGCTTATGTTTTACCGAATAATCTTCGGACTGGTCTGCAATGCCTTCCGAATTATTTCCTAAGAGTAGACTTGATTTTAGAGAGTGATATGAAGGAATTTGAGGAATGGAACTGCTGTGATTTTTTCGGCTTTTGTTTGGTCGTAGCATATTTTTCTGAATCCTAGAAAGTGTGAGCTTTTTGGAGGATTACCAGTAGCTAGTGAAGTCGAAGCAGAGGTCATATTTTCCATTTAACTTCAATCATGGTTTTATTGCGGTACTCGACAGATACGCCTATTTCATCTGGCTAATGTAGACTTCTTCACTGTCGTGTACTAACAACTCGACGAATTATTAGTACACAACACTGAAGAAGTCTGCACATTTAAGACGAAATACGCGTATCTGTCAAGATAAGCAATAAAGGTAGTTGGAATTAAATGGAAAATACTAATCTTTCTTTGCATTTCTTGTTATATATTTTTCTGAATCCTTCAAATAATATCGTATGACTTTATCCAATCGGCTGAACCGAATTGAAGCACCTTACTGCTTATAGGCTTCAATCATTCCCTTCTCTATCTCACTCTAAACACTTTTTCTTGGTATTTTTAAGTGATTTTAGCAGGAGTTACTTTATAAAATTCTACAAACCAAATCAAAACCTTATAGCTATAGAAAACGAACGCTCAAATTAATGAAAACACGTTTATTTGACAACTGTAGCACAAACACTATCAAAATACAGTATGAAAAACATACGTTTCACTAATACAAATAGAAACACATCGTTGCATCCATTGATAGCACCACAAACATCGCAAGGTGTGTAAAATTAGAGGTGCGGCTATAGAAACTCGTCGTAGTGTAGCTTTTAGTCCTAATGTGTTTTTGGTGCATTAATTCGGAACAAAGCTGCGCTGAACAAAGTTTCTAAAATTTCTTCATATTTAGAATACGTTGCGTATCACATTTTACTCATTGCCGATTCCCAACTTGGTGTTCCACATGCATTACTTCAGATATTTTTAGTTGAGAACTTTCAATACCAATATCAATTTTTCATTGAGTAAGGCTTGCTTCATTTAAAATTGCGACTAAACTTGCTCATATTGTGGCGCTCCTGGTGGACGGATTTGGAAGTTCTTGGCGCCCACGTGTCGGGAATTTTGTCAGCTTCACGCATGTATTTTTGACATTCCGCAAATCGACTGTACTTTGTAAACAATCAACATGGAAGCCGAAAGAAGGGAAAAATTGTGCACAGTTATTTGGAAAATCCATTGTGGTCTGCATCTAGGCTAGCTAAACAGCTGAAATTGCCCGAAAACCGTATGGCGCGTTATCAAACGGTATAAGGAAACATTGACGACGATTCGAAGCCTCAAGCCAATCGTCGGAGTGGAACTGTCGACCGGAAACTGCGTGGTAAGATTTTGAAGACGATTAAGAGGAATCCCAATCTGTCTGGACCGTGATTTGGCCAGAAAATTCGGTGCTGCCCATAGTACCGTGAGGAGAACTCGACTCCGGAAGGAATCAGTCGTATCGAGCTAGCAAACAGCCAAATCGGACCATAAAACAGAATAGTGTGGCCAAAATCCGTGCTCGGAAGCTATACGACCAGGTGGTGCTGACCAAGTTCGACGGGTGTCTTCTGATGGACGATGAAACCTATGTCAAGGCTGACTTCGGGCAAATCCCAGGTCAAAAATTTTACTTGGCAACGGCTCGTGGGGATGTTCCAGCCAAATTTAAATTTGTTTTTGCCGACAAATTTGCACGAAAATTCATGATTTGGCAGGGCATTTGCAGCTGTGGCAAAAAACGAAAGTTTTCGTTACAAATAAGACAATGACGTCGGAACTATACCAAAAAGAGTGTCTCCAAAAACAAATTTTGCCGTTCATTCGATCCCACGACCATCCCGTAATGTTTTCGGCCAGATTTGGCAAGCTGTCATTACAGCAAAGTCGTTCAAGAATGGTATGCAGAGAAAGGGGTCCAGGTTGTTCCGAAAAACCTTAACCCACCCAACTGCTCCCCAGTTCCGCCCTATTGAGAAATACTGGGCAATCATGAAGAGGAGACTCAAGGCAAAGGGAAAGGTTGTCAAAGACATCAATCAGATGAAGACCTGGTGGAATAAGATAGCTAAAACGATGGACGAAGAAGGCATGTGCGCCGCCTAATGAGGCGTGTTACAGGAAAAAATTCGAGAATTCCTTCGAAACCGTGACGAATAATTTTATCCGTTTTTTTCAAAAGTATGAAGAAAAACGCTACATTTGTATAAAAAAGATCTTGAATTCAATAATAAATAACTGAAATACAGGCAATTGTTTTTGTTCCAATTCTATCTGAAGCAAGCTTTAGTGGGATCTTCTAACTAAGAAATGGTGAAATTTTTCCCGTATGTAAATCATTGTGTACACAATTTGACATAAATTCACACAACCTATTGAAAACTGTTCATGAAAAAGGTTCCCCCCAGTTTGTAAAATCCCATCGAAAATCACATCACCCATGAAAGCGTCCATCAATAAGGTAGTCCATCCAAAAAGCTTAAAAATTCGTTGGCTGCTCCAAAATCAGTCAAACGCAGGAAAAAAAAAGTTTTCATCATCGGCTAGAACCACCAAACCATACCCAATGCAGTCATCGAAGGGAATCCACGCGAATTACCACCAGCAATTTCTTTGATGAGCTTCCGCCATCCTAAATCGAAGCCAATAAATAAGATATTGAAAAATCGGGCATTTTCCACCAACAGCTTCTTCGTCGTCTTGTTCTTCTTCTTCGCCCGCTTGATCCGAGCAAAACCGCGTTATGAATAATTTAAAGTTAATTAACTTTTTCTACTCCGCGCGGCCGGTTCGCCTCGCCCCGTTTGCCGCTGATCTATGTGCGTATCGGTCGGATATCGGGATCATCGCACTCCGGTCCGGGCTCGGAGATTTTTCTTCTTTATTATCTGCCGTTGATTGCTCATTTAGTTTTCGGATTCTTCGTTCCGCGGAGCTCTGCTGCCTGCCTGCTGTCTGCCTTGTTGTTTTGGTGTGTTCTTTTTCACCTATCGGTCGGTCGGTCGGTCGGTCGATGGATCCAATCAGTCGCGGCAGCAGGCAAACAGCAACCAACGACCCTCGAAAAAAAAAAAATGGTATCAATATCATAAATTTCCTTTATTAGATGGGACTATATTGACTGCCAGGTCGAGTTGTTTTCTTTTCTAGTGGTTTTGAAAATATGGCCGTTTCAAGCCACTTGATAAGGGTTTCTGTTACGAGTGCGTTTTGGGTGGAATAGAGAAGCCAAGTTAAATAGGCATTTGAGACTGTGGCGAAGCAAACGGATACACACTCCGGGTTCGAGTTGTTTATTTTGTTCAAGCGTAAGCTTCCTGACATTTTTAGGCAAACCCGAGACGACGGTGAACACGCTCTTATCACTTTGACACAAATTTCCCCGAAGTTCGAGTCCCAAGCTCCCATCCGTGATTTGGTGCTCGCGTCGCGGTACGATAACTAATTGGGACGATTGAATACAATCCATTCAGGCATAGATGGGACACTCGGGCCTAGATACGACCAACAAATGTGTTGCTATATCCAGAGAAAACCCAGCCCGGAAAGGATCCCTGGTTTCATGTATGCATGAGTGAGTGTGTGTGAGTGTGTTTGTAGGATTTCGGGTCTATGTAGGTATGAGCACGTCCCGGTCTCCACAGAAACCGCACGGAAAACCCATTAGACACGACTGACTTCCATTCGTGTGAGCACAATGGAAATCCACTTTCGAATGTTCCATTGCCGCCCGTCCGAATCCAGCAGAAGGAAACGAACGCAACGGAGGAACCGAAGGAATGGAAAGGTGCGAGGACAATTGACAAGCTTAGAGAATTTGTTCTCAATATGTGTCGGCAAGGTTTCGGTCAGAATCGAAGAAAGGACGTTCGAGCACGAAAATCCTTTTTTTGATTCGTTGTACTCGTTGGAAGGAATTGTGTTCGAATGTGAATAGGAAACCCACACCACCCGGCAGGGGACCGTTGTCTAGGAATTAGCCTGCTCGATTTCTGAGAGTGAATGTGGCAAAGGGAACACTAAGAGGGATTGGGTAGGAAATCCATTCACTTTAATAACATAATGAATTGAGTTGCTTGCTCGGATCAGGGCTTTTTCGGGACAGCATTTGGTATGCTTAAACATGAGTAAATTAAATTAAAATCGTTCTTCGGAAACAACGGACCGCCAGCTGAAGGTGTTTTCCTTCGTCGATCGATTTGTGGTTCGGTTCGTGCTGGACATGGGATTTAGTCGAGGGGCACATCCAGAGGACAAAAAGCCTCACTTCCTCTCAGATTATGTCGGGGTCTCTTTTTTTCCCCTCGGATTGATTAGGTTCTGTCGTTTGCGTCTTAGCGACGAGCGACGTTTGAATTCATTTGTTGGCTGAATGGAAGTGTTCGGAGGATCAGAACCGGATTAGTCATGTTCAGCTGGTTGGCTTTTGTTTGCTCGGTGGAGGATTCCGGTTTGATGGGAATGAAAGCTGTTTTGTCTAATTACCATCGTTACAATTGGCCCAATATCAGTTAATACCAGGGTGGAATTCTTACTTTTGGTTAGAGGTGAGAAAATGGGCCAAGCGTTGCCTGGAACCATAGAATTCTACACTTTAAAATTTTATAACATTTCTTGCATTTCAGGATCAACCGAATGGGGATCATATGTAAAAGATACGAATGCTTGTAGTATTTTTCGTTTACATAAATATATACGCTATTATATAAATATCTGATGGGCCTGGGAGGGACCATCAGGGCACCCAATTGAAGCACTCTGGATGGGGAGAGTGGGAATGCTGACTCCTCATTGATAACAGTTTGTGAATAGAGGGTGGGCTCTTCCCCCCGTCAATTGTCCCCGTCTTTTGTTCAATTTTCCAATCTTGTTGTTTGAAGCATATTCTTTATATCCCTGTTGAAACGTATAAGTGATGTTGCCTATTGATCCACACAACCCCCTTTTGGCCCTTCATACAATGGCATGATTAGGATAATCAGTGGTTATTAAAGCTTGATCAAGTCCATCAGAGAGGAGAGTCCACTGCCGTCTGACTTAGTTTCTGTGCTACAATGGGTGGTAGTACATATCATACATCATTATAAAGTGTTCTTTACTACTCTTTTTGAGCTTTACATTGGCTCTTTCTAAACAGTTTCTCGAATCATATTTGAATTAAGAGTCTGTAAATCTCCCAAACATTTTCTTAGTGTTTAGTTTATAATTCAACATAGCTTCAAACAATTAACCTACGCTGCTTACCACGTTGAACTCTTTCCGTATAAAGGATTGAGTGGCAGAGGATTTCAGTATTGAATTGTTGTATCAATATTATGCCTTGCCTTTTAAACAAATAAAGAAGAATGGTATTTTGAAATCAGCAAAGGCTAGCAACATCTGCTGTTGGCTTAAGCTACAACTATGAAAAACGCGTACTCCATACTTTTTCATACTTGAAGACCAATTAACACTGCAATATTCTAACATTGACATCACATAAGCAATGTTAAGTGAATCGATCGTGTAAGGATCATTAAAGTGAAAGCCGACACGTTATATAAAGTTATGCACATTGAATTATTGCATTATAATAATCTACAAATGTTATTTTAAATTCTAAAATGAATCCGTAGTTTTTTATATCATTATATTTTTGAACAATTATATTTCCTAATTTCGTTGAAATATTTGGTGTACTCTGCTTTCTACTATAGGTTATAGGGTAAAAATTTACACATTTAGTTCCAGGAAACTTCAAACTGCTGAGTGCTAACTGCCACTTGCTCTCCTTAAGTTTGTACCGCCACTTGTTATCAATTGCAGAGGAGTTCATGGGGCAACACCAAGCGGCATTTATGGGTGCCCACGCTACTACACGGAAAAAAATACGTGCCCAGATCCGTGAACTGAAGTCATGAATTCGAGAACAAGCAAAAATGCACCGTGTACTGAATCACGTAATCATGAACTTAAGAACGTTTAAAGGGAAAAATCTCGAAAACGTGAACTAGTTCACGGTCTGTTTTCATTTTCGGGAACGCTTTTTTTTCTGAGTAGATTTTCACGATTAGGCAAGTTCTGCAAAAATGTCGCGAATTTAGCGTGCTAGCAAATCATCTTATTATCGTTTTCAATTCACCTTACGGTACGATAGATATGGCCGATGATGTACAAATATGAATTTCCAGAAAAAACTGACGTGGTTGGTCAAAGCAACGATCAATCCAGTGATCTCTATCTCGAGTCCCTTCGAATCTCGGAGAACGATACGGTAAGATGATGGATTGTCGTGTTCGCTATGTTTGCAATGCATTGCACAGTGGACAAGAACTGATGAAAACTAAGGCAAAAATCTGTTACTTTTGTCGCTCTTTAGCGCGGCTTGTAAACAAGGCCATTTCCGCGTGGAAATTGTCTGGGGAATCAAATGGAACTGATTTCAATCACCGCACGGATATGGTTGTGGAGTTAAAGAGCTTATTTTACCCCACTTCCCCTTATATTCTTGAATGATTTACAGACATCTTTGCACGGAGAGGCTCAAGATCAATCAAAAAGGTCTAGTATCATGTAGTAAATTTCCTGTAAAATGGTTTTTGGTTTTTTCAACCACCGTACGGCTCTGTGAACGAAGATATGGCTGGTTTTACCCCACTTACCCCCATTACCTCAGGAAATTTTACATAGGATAAGTCTTGTTTGGTTGATCTTGAGCCACTCCGAGCAAAGATACCTATAAATTATTTAAAAATAAAAGGGGAGGTGGGGTAAAATCAGCTCTATAACTCCACAACGATATCCGGAAATGGCCTTGTTTATAGGCTGCGATTAAAAACGACAAAATTTACAGATTTGTTTCATAGTTTTCATCAGTTTTTGCCCACTGTGCATTGGAGGGTGTAATTCAAATAACGGGATAGACACGAGTGGTATGATCTTCAGGGAGTCTGTCAAACTTGTTGACTTCGCCGATGACGTTGATTTTGTAGCACGTAATTTTGAAACGATGGCGGAAAGGTACATCAGACTAAGGCCGCAGTAATTAAGATTAGGCATATGATCAATACGTTGAAAACTAAATGCACGAACGAAAAAGACTCCAGAGAAGACAATGTTAGACAATCCAGCACGAGTTCAGATCGATGGTGATGAAAAAAAAGCACATTGTGGCTGGCAATCGTGCCTACTTTGGACTTCAAAAGACGCAAAAATCGAACAAATTTCGCTAAACTACAAAGTGAACTATCTAGAAAACATTGGTTAGACCGGTAGTCCTCTAAGCCCACGAAACATGGACAATGCCCGTGGAGGACCAACGCGCCCTCGTTGTCTTTGCACGGAAGTTGTAGTATGCGGTCTACGGTGGATTGCAGATGGAAGACGGGAGGACGCAAATGAACCACGAATCGCATCAGTTGCCGGGAAAACTTCCCATCGTACACACCGCTGAAATCGGTCGACTACGGTGGGCTGGGCATGCCGTAAGAATGTCAGACGATAGCCCAGTTAAAATGATTCTCAAAAACATATCGGAAGAAGGCGCAAGCTGGGTGGATCGACAAGGTAGAAGGCGATCTGCGGACCATTCGTAGACTACTACTGCTTTACCATTTTGATGCAGAAGTACCTACTAATGTAAAGCCAACGTGTACTCCTTGATAATTTCGTTTTTGGACCAAACAACGTATTCCTTGATTACAGAAATTTCTCAAAAACCGCGGTAGAATTCGATATTGCGAGGCGTTTCCGCGTAAATAAAATACGTAGTTAGCGAAGTTGAATGTAGGTGGTTCCATCGTGGTATGGCTAGTAATCCTGGCCATCTAGAAGGCTTCGATTTTCGATTAAGGGGTCCAATAGGTCAAAGCTTTTCCATTGGTAACTATTAGTTAGGAATTTTATCACTACGTGGCGCGAATGTGCAAGTAAATTTCTTAAAAATGGTTTATCTTTAGATCCTGACCAAATGGATGGTTTCAGTCCTCAACAAAGTTGTTTAGCAGGTCAAGGTCTTTTGCTTGATGAACCAGAATTGCATCGCATTTTGATGGATGATCAAAGGTTCAGAGTTTACACACCACGCGGCGCTAGTGAACAAATGAGTTTCCTGAACTTAATGTACTTTTTTTATCCTGTTCATATGGATGGGTTACTGTCTTCGACAAAGTTTTCCAGAAGTTCAGCGATATTAGTTTGATGGAAAGCAGTTGAGGATTTTCCTACCGTAAAACTTCGGCGAAGGCAGAAACTTTGTGCACTAAAAAAAATCCAAGTATGTAGCGTTCGTAGACTCCGTTTTCTTCTTCTGTGATGTTCCGTAGACGTAAGGCTTGTATATGCCCAGCATTTCAAGACAAAACATTTTGGAAAATCACTGGCACACAAGCAGTCTTGACCAGAAGTTTGACGAAAGAAGAATCCGGATCCCAAGTTATAGCATAGTCAGGAAGAATCAGGAAAATTCGAATCTTCCAGTCATTAAGCTGAAAGTTTTGGGTCATTTTTTTCGGAGACATAAACCTTCTAAATGGACAGAATCTTAAGATGCATCTTTTTTTTCTCTATTCGGGGCATAAACCACTGAGACCAGTAATTTAATCTATTGTAGTATATCCCGTATCATTTGTTTAATACATTTTTTTTAATCAGTTCGTTTATTTGTTACGCTCAGACGTGTGTAACACTTCGCGGAGCCGATGGATTGTTTAATATATGTCAAGTAACTTTATCAATGTTGAGAAATGATGAAGTATTCGGTGTTGTTACAGTTGTCATTGTTTGTTTCGTTGGCAATGAATAGACTTTAATTGAAAGTTTTCGCTATTCAACCCTTTGAGGAGATAGCACTCTTCAAAAGCGCTCGTCCATTGTCAATTAAAACAGAATTCATTGCAAACAAAACAAACAATGACTCCGATACTGACCATGCATCAGAACCCTAGTCATACCCAATTACAACTATAGAACATCAAATAGAAAATGAGAATTCACATATATTAAGACTTAACCATGTTTCCCTTATTCCTGGTAGCTCAATCCGAGTATTGTCACTTTTCACAAGACATTACATGTAATAAGGACTGAGATATGTTCCTTTCACTACAAAAAACAGATATAGGGTTCAGCGGTAGATCTGATACTCCGTAACGCACCACGAAAAGGTGATTTACCAGCGTCACGGGTTAAGATCACAGCATATTTCACAAAATCACTTAAGCACTTGCTCCACCTAATAAGAAAATTCTAAACCTGCTGATCAACTTTACTGAACACCGAAACCTTTTATATGACCAGAATACTTTCGGACAGTATAATCGGAAAAGTGCAAGCACACTAGCGCCACGTAGCGAGAAAATTTTACCTGCTGGTTTTTAATCCCCGAACAACGTTTTCTATAACAAAATCATGCGAAATGGACAGAATATCAAGGTACATACTAGTCAGAAAAAACCACTTACACACTAGCGCAAGGTAGTGAAAGTATTACTAACTATTGCTCTCAAATCAAAAGATCTTGACCCACTGAACAGCCGAAGGTTGTAGCCTTGTACTTGGGACGGATTTAGCATATTCCAAAAAATTTACAAGCACAAAAGCCGATTCGAAACTGATAGTCACGGTCTTGATCTAGTAAACAACATTATCGAACACTGAAACCATTTTAATAGTCAAAATGCCAAGATACAGCTTGGTCAGGAAACTGACAGATACGCGTATTTCGTATAGAACGTGCAGTCTTCTTTAGTGTCGTGTACCTATGCGTTTATTAGTACACGACACTGAAGAAGTCGACCATTTGTAGACGAAATACGCATATCTGTCAATAAAAGCAGTAAATGTAGTTGGAATTAAATGTAAATTACTAATTTTAACTAATGAAAAGGTCAAGTCCAATTGGAAATAATAATCATCCTTATTCTGAAGATTATTAATGCTCAGAACGCGTAGCAGAATTTCATATGCGAGGCAAACTTTATGGTGCAACTTTCTGTTTTATCCTTACTTAATGTTCGTGCCATTCTAAAAACACAAAAATGCCACAGAAAATTCTTTAAAAAAAGGTAGTTTAGAAACATCTCTGTCGGAAAAATCATCATGGCGGTTTGAACATAAGGACTGTGAATGGAAAGTATTTTGAAAACATAAAAAAATATAATGATGATGGATTCATTTTTTTTTAAATTAAAAAATACAGAAAATAATATGATCAAAATTTGAAATGTTTCAACAAGTGGTTTAAACTACAGCTGGCGTCAATGTGGACGCACCAACATGAGTATTTCCCTTTTCAACCCGATATTGACCTTGCTGAAATATTGGTGAAAAAAAAGTTGTTTTTTTTTGGAAGAAATTTCAAATCACTAACTTTTACCGTCAAAGAGTTACAGCTTTTTTGAACTGTTGATTGGTCAAAAACGAATCCAATGCAACAAAATTGAAGAAAACTTGTTAAAAACTAGTTGAGGTGACTGCTTTGTGACTAAGTTAAGTCATAATAAAGTTGCTGCAACCATTTTGGACAGTTTTTTGCTGCTTGACTTCGAAAATTAACGAGATGTTCAAGCATTTCAGCTAAACTGTTATTTCAAGATAGGGTCGGAAAAAGGCAAATCAGATTTGTCGATTTCTCATTTTCTAGTTGTCTATTTTGAAAGTTTTTTTTGTTTTATTTGGACGAAAGTTCTAAAAATCAAACGTAGCAGTCAAAATGAAAAATGATCATGCATTTAATACTTCCTACCTGTACGTTCTCCACCCTACTAGACGATACCTACTCATAGGATTACTGTTGATGGTATGAGTGTAGTGCAAAAGCAAAAGTAATCGAACCTGAAAATAGAATAAAAACAGATTGACATTAATGTTTTGAAGTATTTTTCAATGCTCAATAAGCAGGTACTTTCTAAAATGAAACCCAACCTAGAAATTGAATTCTTAAGTCGCACTTCAACAAAAAAAAAGTCAACCTCTCCCATCATCGACCGTCACTCACTCCTCGAACAGATCCCCAATTCGTAAAATTATCCCGTGCAGACTTCTAAACGTGCCACAACCAAATGCCAATTTATCTGCCAAAGCTCCTTCCACCCGCTCCCGCCATTCCCGACTTTATTGCCGGTAGATTGATGAGGACGATTAGAATTCCACTCCATTCCCGCATCCCGGCCCGGTGTCATCGCCACGACCTGATTTGCGAAAATCGATGAATCTGAATAATTTCCTCACGATCCCGAAAAAATACTCCTTCGTCTTCGTCGTCGTCGCCAACCAAACAATTCTGCATCATCGCCACCTAAATCGAATGACGTCAAACTTTTCTAGAAGCGATTAGGCGAAGGTTTCACCTTCCAGAGGCTTGCTGGGATCGATTGCTATTTCCGATTGTGTGGGAATTATTTTTCCTATCAATAAGCACTTTCTATGCAGAAACAGAAAAGTCTGTCTGGCATGGCACGAGAAAAAATGATGTTGTAAGCAAATTTCCATACCAGAGCACTTCGTTAGGATGGTTCATAGGAACATTTTAAAGCTGACTTCAATTCTCGGAGTCCTCCAATTCGTCGCAGTCGCTTTGCGCTCAGTTCGTTGATTTGAGCGATCCATATTTGCAAGTCAGTTGGAGGGGGGGTGTTGAGGGGAGTCAGTCATAACCGTCACCTTCCAGCGAAAAACCACCCCACAGATCCTGAAAACTGGATTCGTTTACCCCATCGCACTCTCGGAAATCGATCACCGGTATTTGTCGCAATCGACGAGCTTCCTTTGAACCTTTTTCTTTCATCATTTCGGTTGCCGAGGCACTGCTGCTGCCGCTGCTGCTTTTGCCCTCGATTATTATTTGCCGGGATTTATTTGAATAGAATACTCCTTTGTTGCCAATCGGCCGAAGGGTGAGGAGTTATTCTTTCGAATGACAGAAGGTAGAGGAAAATCCTGCAAAGCTAATAGACTGAGACCCTCAAATAAAGGAAGGCATCATTAAGTTGGAGGAGTGCTCTTCGGTTGTCTGCGGATTCTTTGCAGACGGTCTTCGGTTCGGTCGGATGACAATCTTCCAGTTGCAACAGCGAGTGCGTCAATTGAGCGTAGCAAATATCTTTTTTGTCGTGGCTGACGGCGATTGGTTTCCGAGTTGATGGAATGCAGTTCTAGGCAAGCGGAGATAGAAACACGGTGAGTAAATTTGTCTGTGTTCACCGAAGATTGGAACCGCTTGTCACGGTCGATGATACTCAACTCGGATGTTTGGGAATTATTTTTGGCAGTAGGACTGAACTTTTATCTGTTTCATCCTGTTGCCTATTAGAAGATCATTATATCATGACACATAAGCTAGTTTGATAGCTAAACCTAGCCTCATTATAAAGCCTTTCAACCATTTCACAGTGGGAAAAAAGTGCCCAAAACGCGAAAGAATTCTATATCTCAGCTCGGAGTGGAACGATTTCTGTAAATTTTACCTTTCACTTGAAGGAAAATTTTCAAAGAATTGAATGAACGTAGTCTCATTGCACTACATACTCAGATTTTTTTACAGAAATCTGTAAAGTTTTACCGAATTCTCAACAGCTGAACGTTCGGTAATCCAATTTTACGGATTTCGGTGAAATTTTACAGATATCTGTAAAAAATTCACCGGATTTCGGTAAAATTTTACCAAAATCCGTAAAATCGGATTACCGAACGTTCAGCTGTTGAGAATTTGGTAAAACTTTACAGATTTCTGTAAAATAATCTGAGTGTGTATGGTCAAGATCATGAATTTACGAAGAAACATGCTCCCAGCGCCTAAACTTGAAACTCATCAGCAAAGTGATGTTGTACAACATGGTTTGTATAACTAAGGCCCATTTTTTGATGTTCGTTAAAATTAGGGCGGTCCCCATTTTCACGGAAATACAAAAACTAACTTTTCTATTTGCAGAAATAGACGTTTAAATTCTTGAGCAAAGTTGTAGCGCAAAAATATTCGTGCAATTTTCATATATAATATTTTGTCTTGACCGATTTAGAGCAATTTTTCCTCATCAACCTAGGGTGTAACATAAAAAAATGTTTTTTTTCCCCTACCTTTTTTATTTCAATTCCCACTGTAAAGTTGTTCTCCCACGAGGTTTAGACCTTATAAAAACGCGTATTTTGGTATACAAACTTTGCCTCTAGTTTCAACCAATCAATAGTTATTGAAGTTTTTCTTCTTAAATCATCCCAGATTCAAATGTAATTTTCTCAAGATACAGAAATAACATATCTCTAGTTTTAACATATGCGAAATATAAATAAATTGTCCTTTCAAATGACGTCTTTAATTTGTTTTGTGTTTGCCCCAATCATAGAAGACAACATTTGAAAAGGGCGTATTTTTTTACAAAAACTTCAATTACTATTGATTGGTTGAAACTAGCGACAAAGTTTGTATACCAAAGTACGCGGCTTCAAAAGTTCTAAAACTCGCCGGAGCACAACTTTACGGAGGGAATTGGAATAAAAAAGTTAGGGCAAAAATAACATTTTTTCGTTGTAGAAGGAGATGTTCGCTCATCACCATGAGGCACCAAGAGTGAACAACAATGTTTTTGGCTAGAATGAAAGATATGAAGAGAAAGTTTTGATAGTTCCGCTAGTGTGCGGCAGGATTGGAAATGTAACAGATGTTTTTTAGGAAAATTGAGCGAAAAGGGCATGTATACAGTGGTACTCAGAACCAAGGACATTTTTGCCTAACATCCCACTGCAGGGTAGGTTGAAGGAGCACGGACTAAGTCCACCACTTCCAACAGGCAAAAATGTCCGGTTGGAAGACGCTCATGTACCACTGTGGCTTGTATAG
>JASCZW010007194.1:0-71977 GCA_034211315.2 Aedes japonicus
TGCTAGTAAATACAGGCAAGTGATTACCTTCCCTACTACCAAACTCTTCTGAACCAAGCAGCTCTTCCCCCTACCAACCTTCCGTGCCTAAAACTGATTTGCCAGCAAATCTCTATCCTACCCCCATGTATACGGGAACACCCCTCCAGCGACCGGATACATCGATTCCTTTTAGAACGGACAGGAATTTCAAGAATCGAAAGGAAAAATCCAGGTTTAAACTGGAAACGTACTTGGAAAAACATCGCAACGAAACAGCTTTCATCAAACCATCGCAGCAGCCTATATTTGTTAGTGAATGAGAAGATTGAGCACCGAAAACTAATAAGAACAATCCAAAGAGCGGACGGAGAGAATTGTTTGTATTGTAATGCAACAACAGAAACGATCCAACACAAGTTTAGTGATTGTCCTCGTGTAGCACATGCAAGGGCTTTGGTACAGCAGAAGATAACGATGATACTTGGGGGATGGCGAAGACTGACGTTTGATGAGATGCTTCGACCTGTGCTATGGAATATAAGACCAACGAAATGAAAGGAAATCCTTAGACTTTTCACAATATAAATAATATTTGCAAATGAAGTGAACGGTACGAACTAGAATTCTTTATAAATTGTGAATATGATACATCCCTGTAAATAATGTTTTATAAAATGTCAATAAACAATTAAAAAAAACCATTCAGGAAATAACTTCTCCCAGTCGCAGTAAGCTTCGCATCACTCTAAGAGATCGCGTAGAAGCTGACAGAATTGTTACTTCCGAGCTCTTTTCCTTAGAATACCATGTGTATCTTCCCTCGCACTTAGTTGAAATAGCTGGAGTGGTCACCGAACCACTTTTGAAGTGCGCTGACATCAAGTCTCATGGAACTGGTGGGTTTAAAAATCGAGCCGTTCCATCAGTTCAGGTCCTTGATGCCAGGCAAATGAACCTAAGGCCTTCAAATTCCTTTCATGTGACCTTCTCTGGGGCTGCCCTCCTGAATTTACTCGTGTTGGTGAAGCTTTGGTTACCTGTTCGCCTCTATATACCAACGGTCACGCACTGTGATAAGTGTCAGCAATTGGGTTATACTGCACCCCGAGTAAAGTCTATCATCACAAAGATGGCAATTCAAAATCTTATTTTGATATCAACATCAAATAAAAATCAAAAATTGATTTCTCTTCACAATTGTCGAATTCTATATCACATTTAGTTTTCATCTTGCTGTAATCTTGCGTTCACTTTTCTTTGAGAAAGATCGCTTTGCTTTTCATTGTCTTGACAGATTATAAACTAGAATACTCATTTTGCTATCAACAGGAAAAAATGTACAGCAAATTGACTTTTCAATTTGCTCTCACTGATAGCAGGATCAGTTTTGATGTAACAGGAATCAATTTTTGCTATCAATTTTGATCTTTTAACCGTTAAAACAACCAAAACAACAGCAACATGAGTAATCATTATCAGCAATTTTACAACATCACATTGAGTTTTCAATTTGATCTCAAACTCTTCTCGGGACCTTACTGCTGTAACAAAGCATGATTCGGCAAATGCGATGAGAAACATGTGCAGGGTCCCTGCAGTACGGACCATGTGTATATGCTGTGGGAACGCTCCACATGATCAGAAGAAACATCAGATTCACTCGTTGCAACATCGGTCAAAGCGTTCTTATGCAGAAATGCTTAAAAAACGCACCAGCTGATATCCCACCAGGCCAATCTAACAACAATATATTCTCTTCCCTGCCAATCGATGATCAGTGCTCAGACTCTGAGGATGCTGAGGGTATTCTGTTGTTCAGACGAGAGCAAAGCGAAAGCGCGCAACAGCAAGACGTCAACGGCACTATCAGCAAATATCTCAAAACGCGCTTACTGTAGAACAAGCTCTCTGAATAGAAGTGGTGGCAAAACGAAAACAAGTTACTCCATCAGGTTTTAAACCACTGGCTGGTGACTTTCCACCACTTCCGGGGAACATCTGAAAGCCCAGTTGTCTCAGGTTTTAACCCAGAACGCCAACTACTGTGACCGCCGGAATCTCGACAGAATTGAATCGAAGACTCCGAAAAAATGTCACTTTCTGGGATTGTGGAATTCATCTTCACCATTTGCAAGGTCTCACCACCAACGAGAAACCTTATCAACATGATCCTTGCATTTGTAAAAACTCTTCTAAAGAATCTGGATGGATAATTTATCCAATGAGGTCGGAGATATGATCGAAGTACTACAATGGAATACTACAAGTATTCTAAAAAAATTGGACGATTCTAAGTTTTTAGTTCACAAATCGCGTTGTGACGTATTTGCTCTCTGTGAAACATGGCCCTCATCCGATAAAGATGTCTTTTTCCACGATTTTAGCAGGACCGAGGGGACTCTAATGGTATCTAATAACAACGCTTGTCAAACTAATCATCCTTCTTCCCCCCTCCCCAAAGACCGTGAGGACGTGGCCGGCGCCGGTACTGTGTGTGTGTGTGTATATACAATCCAACGCCTACCGTACGGCAGTGATTTTATGGAAGAAAAATGTTTGAATTTAAACGAGCTGTTATCGACTCGACAAACATTTTTAGCCCGGGAATTGGTAGGTGATAGCTCTGTTGGGTTCCAGTGACCCATTTCAGAATGCCTGGTTACTCACGCCCATTCCGAGGTCACATTCACTTACAACAAGCCCCGCATAAACACAGTTCAAACATCAAATGGATATAGGTACTGTGCATACACTTCCATCATCAAATCTTATTGTTTTGATGATGGCACGTATTCAGCAGTATCGTTCAAATTCAGAAAGATCTCACCGGATATTGTTGCTGATCTTCAGTCTTCATTTGGACGACTTTCCTGTGATGCTAAAAGATGCATTTATGTCTCTACAGAAGTAGCACTCTGCTGTTGGGCAAATATTTTCACATCATCGAAAGGTACATTTCGAAAGGTACAGCCCGAATACAATTAGTACTTCGCGCATAATGAAAATCACAGGTAAAAACACACCTCCGAGAAAAAAAATCACAATCATCGTTCAACCAAAAAAAAACTTCACAGTTCTCGATCTGTACACCATGTGGTGAGTGCATCTAGAATTATATGCCAGCCATTCACGCGCGCATGCGCGTTAGCTCCGTTTTATGCTTCTCACCAGCAAATGGCCGTTTTCTACAATGAACTGGTTTTCATTTTTCTCTCTCCACACACTGCCAACAATCAAAATCCCCCGCTATGAGGCTACTCTATATCGACTTCTAAACTGCTTATAATCATCAAGTCACTCGCGACAAAGCGGAACATACTCTAATTTAATCATTCATGTCCGCGTGGCACAATACTAACAGCACTAACAAACACAACTAAGCTGCTATTAACTCTTCCTCCGGGTGCGGGGGCGAAGCACAAAAAAACAAAAAAAAAGGAATAATGACCGACAATTACAAGTTTTTGGAAGTAATCGATTAGATTCACTACATCTTAAAAAAACACGTAGAGATTTAATGATTTCATCGTTTGTTTAGGTTGAATTTCGAATATAGGGTAAGGGGATGTAATGTTAGCCTAGCTCCTTCATTCGTCCTATGTACCACATATGTCATTAATCAAGCGATAATCAACAAAATAATGTTGCTATTAGGATGACCGATGTAATCCGAAGTAATTGAGACAATATTAATCGACTTATAGTTGTTCACTTCCGCGTAATTTTAGATTTCTTCAACTTTTGGGGCATCATGAGTTCACTGGTTAAGCTGAACAGATGATCTAAGCGATCTTCAAGTGATCCAAATTTGGCTTAATTGAATCGATAAAGCAAGTATTTCAGTCTGGATGTGCAGAAAATAGTCACACATTACAAACTAACTGTTCACATAGCTAAAATAACAATGATTTTACAAAAAAATCGTAGACCCAATGACGTAGTAGAAACGTTGTTATTGGTAACATTTCAAGTGGAAATGCATGAATTTGCGGTTGTTTATATTCAAGTGGCTTATCTAAACACAAACCGAAGGAACAAAGTCATTGTAAAGTTAATTATAATGTTTTCATTGTTGAATGGTCGATGAATCATATATAAACTTCACTTAAGTGTTTCGAGGCAGTTTTACCTTATTTGTTTTGTGAAATGTTATATTAAGTAAATCGAATACAGCTAGTAATGCTTAATTCATAAAATTAGAAAGAAATCCGTACAAAGACTGCATTTAGTAATAAATCCATCGAATGGGACGAAGTTGCATCCTTGAATAGCCCTAATTTGGGGTCTATAGACCGACGTTAAATCCATATCCCTCGAATGTTTCTGACTTTATAAAAAGAGTTGTGTAACTTTTCGTGATACATACTACCAAATGTCTTATCAAAAATATCTTTGCAAGTGTATAACTAGTTGAATCGCGCATACAGCTTTAAAACTTTATGAGTAATAATAAAAAATGTAATCGATTGTTGCATAATTTCAAGGGACACATACCCTATTTTTGATTTTATTTTCCGCGAAAAGGACGCAGCAAAAACAAAACACGTCAGTTTCCAAGCACGGCTTGCTGCGATTCAATTCTACGTGGCCGGCGTCGGTACTGATGTATAAATAGCATTAGTGAATTTGTACATTGATGATGTAAAAGCTAACTCCCAAGCTCCATCTATGTGGTTCTCTGTGCAATTACACCAGTTCTGATCAGTAAAGGAGTAGCAACTACGATATTGCACGGTCTTTTTAAACAAAAAAAAGGAATGGATAAAATCAAGTTTAACTTATTGAAAAACCTCCCAGACGTCGTAAAGAGGCGCTTGCTGGAAAGCAATATTGTTCCGGATGAATGGAGGCAGGTTAGAGTTATAGCAATACAAAAACCTGGGAAGTCCGCGTCGGATTACAACTCTCTTTTGAAATAAAAACACGATGTGTACTGGTGTACAGTCACTCAACTTATGATCATTTTATTCTCTGTTCTCATACAATGGTAAGGGGTTTAAGAGGGAAAAGTATTTTCTTTTTAATTGTTCTTGACACATGTCATTCTGTGTGGTTGTCGCTCTGCGAAGACGTGTTGCCAGATTTAGCGTAACGTGTACTCCTTCACTTCTTCTCAACGAGTCATTCGCAGGCCAATCTGCTCTCGTAGTGTTTCCAATTCAACTCGCGCCAATGGTGTAGTTAGCGCGTCTGCTAGCATGTCGCTTGATGGGCAATAGACAACATTAATCTTCTTTTGCTCAGCCATGTCACGAACGAAGTGATATCGCGTGTCGACATGCTTCGACCGTTTGGTTCCTCCGTCTTGCTATCAGCTTCAGCTCTGATTGTCCTCGTTGATCTTCACGGACTGCTTAACATCTTCACCGAAATCTCTCATGAGCTTCAGAATTCACTATAGATCTTGACAACATTCCGACAACGACAACGTATTCCGCTTCTGTACTGGATAACGCAACACACGTTTGCTTTCTTGCAGTCCAAGATATTGTCACATCGCCAAGTCGAAACATGTATCCAGAGTTGGACTTCCGGTCACAAACGTTTCCGGCCCAGTCAGCGTCTGCGTATCCTTCAAGGTCGCCATCTCCACCGATACACAGTTACAAATCGCACGTACCAATCAGGTATCGAAGCACTCGTTTGGCCTCTACCCAATCAGCAGCAGTGGGTTGACTCACCTTCCTTCCTAGAATAGACGTGCCTATAGCAATGTCGGGTCTGGTGTGAACAGCAAGATAAAGCAAACCTCCAATTAGGCTTTGGAACTTTTCATTGTTAGGTAGCCTTTCACTCTCCTTGTTTTGCTGTACTATCCTGTGTCCATCGGTATCTTCGACGCCTTAGCTTTTTGCATACCGAACCGGTCCGCCAATTTTCGGATGTACGCCTTCTGGTACAGGTAGTAGTGTTTGTTCGTTTTCTCCACCTGTATTCCGACAAAATGCTGAACATCTCCAAGTTGGTCAAATAAAAAACAACCCGTAGGCGTTTAAAAATTTCTTTGTACTCCTGTTGACTTGAACTCGCACCCAACATGTCATCGACATACAACAAAATGAACTTGATTGTTCTAACCTTGATAACGCACGTACAAGCAGGGGATGGCTTAAATCCCATTTGGCGCAGAACTTCACCAATCTTACGGTTCCACATTCTAGCCGATTGACGTAGACCGTAAATACTCTTCTTCAATAGACAAATTGAATCACTCTTCATAGGCGTTACCCCAGGAGGCACCTTCATATAGATCTGCTCGTCGAGATCACCGTTGAGATACGCGGTCTTGACGTCTATATGCTTAATCCTGTGAAAGCGAGATTTCTGAAATGAAACTCACCTGCCAAGGATTTTGTAATGCCGAATACCATCCTCGATGCGGCGGGATTTCTACATCTGTTTTGGATGAAATCAGCAAATATCATCAGTTATTTTGGCTCTGCAAATCGTGCTCTACTCTGATGAGAGATATGCGTGTTCGCAACTCAATTCGATCCACCTACGAATCTGGCCAAGAAGTTGTTCTCAGCAAGCATAACGAAATCGTCGAAAACCTTAAGTTGGAAATCATGAACGAGCTGAAAACCGAAATACGGAACAACTTTACTGCGCTAATCAACTCCAACTCATTAACGCCGAGGTCTTCAAAGCGCACCGAAAATGCTAATGTTTCCGTTCGTCGTCGACTTTTCGGCAGACCAGAATCGAAAAAGCCTCCACAAGAACCTCTCATGTGTGGCTCAGCCGAATCAGTATCCCCATCACTCGGCAATATGGCGGCCGTAAATCAAGCTTCGAGCCAAAAGTTTTGGCTATACCTGTCACGAATTTCCCGCAATGTAACCGTCGAGCAGGTACGAGGCTTAGCAACGAAACGCCTTGGCACAAACGACGTTGAGGTTTTACGATTAGTAGCCAACGGAAAGGACGTCAGCTCTATGTCTTTCATCTCCTTCAAAATTGGACTGAGTGCAGATCTAAAGGAAAAAGCTCTCTCATCATCAACGTGGCCGAAAGGTATCTACTTCCGGGAATTCAAGGATAGCAGATCAGCCGCAAATTTTTGGAAACCATCTCAAACTCCGACTCTTGTCACGGGGGAACCGTACGTCCCGAACTGTTCAGTCGGCGTCGGGAGATGGCACCATGGAGGAGGAATAACTAAACCGCGACGCGCAGTAATCAGTACCATGGAGACCTCTTCTCAGTTCGTCACAGTCCCGCCTTTTGCTGTCGTCGTTCATCGTAGTCGTCGCGGTCTTGATGTTGTTTCTGACGAAGAGGTTCTCCAAACTGCGAATTCAGGCAAGTACCCGCAATTTGTAGAACGTACTCTTCCTGATGAATCTTCCGATTCCAGCGTTCTTCCTCCTGCCGATGCTTCTACTAGACCGCTGTTATCAACGTCCACCAACCCGCTACACACCTGTTATTTCACCCAAGCTCGTCATCAACATTCATCGACCGTAACTTCAACCGGTTTGGGACGCACGTCACAAAGCAGTATGGAAACCCTGGACCCTCCTAGCTCAGTTGTGCCCAATGCTAGTCTCAACGATGTTCCAAATGCTAGTTCCAGCCATCAAAGTCGTCCCGGCCCTGGGTCTAGTGATGGGGACAGGGCTCTCCAAGCTGCCATCTATGGCAAGTATCCTTTACCTAATGACGTTGCTCGGGCTGATGCTGCCTCACCTTTCAGATCGCTGCCTGCCGAATCATCTGCCCCCTCATTGACAGCCCTTCTGTACTACCAGAACGTAGGTGGTATCAACAGTTCGCTCGCCGAGTACCAGCTGGCATGCAATGACGCGTGCTACGATGTTTACGCCTTCACGGAAACCTGGCTTAATATAAACACATCATCGAAGCAACTGTTCGACGACACGTATAATGTCTACCGGCTAGACCGATCGTCGCTCAATAGCAACAAGAAATCTGGTGGTGGAGTTCTTCTTGCCGTGCGCTCAAAATTCAAATCTCGACTTCTGAAGCCTCCAGAAGACTCAACGATTGAACATCTTTGGGTGGCGATATCCACTAAAACCGGGACTCTGTTTATTTGCGTGGTCTATATTCCCCCCGATCGTGTTAGCGACAGAAGTCTTATCGAAAAGCACGCTCTTTCTTTGGATTGGATCGTGTCTCAAATTGGACCCAGCGACAATATCGTCATCGTGGGAGATTTTAACCTCAGCACGATTTCATGGAACATCGATACTAACGGCTTCCGCTATCCAGACAATTCCTGTTCGTCATTCAGACCGGCTTCTCTCTCCTTGCTTGACGCTTTATCTACCGCCAGACTTCGGCAAATTAATGGCATTCCTAACGCAAATAACCGTTTGCTGGATCTTTGTTTCATCAGCGAAGAATATGGGCAAAGATGTTCCGTTCTTCAAGCTCCGACACCGCTTGTGAAAAGCTGCAGAAATCATTCCCCTCTGCTTCTGACACTGGAATTTAAACCTAAGTACAGCTTCCATGACGACATCGAAAAAGTTTATTATGACTTCATCCATGCTGATTTTGAGCAAATGAACAATTTTTTCGCCGGCGTGAATTGGAACACGACACTTGCAAACGGGGATGCGAATTTTGCTGCTTCGACTATGTGTAGTATTTTGCTGTACGCCGTTGATCAATTCGTGCCTAAGAAACTCAACCGTAAGCCTCCCAAACCTGCTTGGTCTAATTCCGATCTCAAACATTTGAAACGTGTTAAAAGAGCTGCACAGCATATATCGCACCGATTCAACGAGGACAATCTATGCACGCGCCAACGACGATTACAAATACCTCAATAACCGCTTATACAACACCCATCAGTTTCAATTGCAGAGTCGTCTCAAGACGAACCCGAAAAGCTTTTGGCGGTTCGTGAATGAACAACGGAAGGAAACCGGTTTACCCTCCAATATGACTGACGGCATAAATGAAGCTGACTCTGTCGCGGATATCGCCAACTTGTTCCGTAATCAGTTCAGTAGTGTCTTCTGTGAGGAAACTCTGGATGCCGAGGGCCTCGAAGCGGCTACTAGCAATGTTTCCCGCTTATCTGTATTTGGCTCTGCTTTCACTATCCATAGTGATATGGTAGTTTCAGCCGGGAAGCAGATGAAAAATTCAACTGGATGCGGTCCTGATGGTATTCCTTCAATTGTTCTGAAACGTTGCCTTAACACACTCGCTGCACCCTTGGCTACGGTTTTCAATTTGTCATTGACTTCCGGTGTGTTTCCCGAATGCTGGAAAGAGTCGTTTGTTTTTCCAATACACAAAAAGGGATGCAAACGATCCGTCGCCAACTATCGTGGAATTGCTGCACTAAGTGCTGTATCTAAGCTATTCGAACTGATTGTTCTCCAAAGGCTGGTCCATGACTATTCACACACTATTTCTTCTGACCAACACGGTTTTATGCCCAAGCGCTCAACGGCGACCAACCTTACCGTATTTACATCCTTCATCATCCGTGAATGGAACGCGGTCATCAAGTAGACGCCATATACACAGATCTCTCTGCGGCCTTTGATAAAATGAACCATCAGATTGCAATTTCCAAATACGACAAAATGGGGGTTCACGATCAATTGTTGAACTGGCTCCGCTCATACCTGACTGGGAGATCTATGTCTGTGAAGATTTCAGATTATGCCTCGTCCAGCTTTTCAGTGACATCCGGCGTTCCCCAAGGCAGCCACCTTGGTCCATTCCTTTTCCTTTTATACATGAACGACGTGAACTTGGTCCTCAGATGCCTGAAATTATCCTACGCGGACGACCTAAAACTGTACTACGCCATAAAATGTCCAGGAGACGCCCAATTTCTTCAGCAGGAACTACAAGTGTTCGACGACTGGTGCCGGATCAACAGAATGTCCTTAAATGTATCCAAATGCTCGACTATCTCTTTTGGCCGAAAACGTGTGATGTATCTCCACGACTACATCCTTCGAGGAACGCGCTTAAAACGTGAAACAACAGTAAAGGATCTGGGAGTAATGCTAGACACCAAACTGTCATTCGAGAACCACATTGCCTATATAGTTTCTAAAGCCTCATCGCAGCTAGGATTCATCTTCCGCTTCGCAAAAAACTTCAAAGATGTTTATTGTCTGAAGACACTGTACTGCTCTTTGGTTCGTCCTTTTTTGGAGTACTGCGCTGTCGTTTGGTGCCCTTTCTACCAAAATGCAGTCCAGAGGATCGAAGCCGTTCAGCGGAAGTTTGTACGCTTTGCTTTACGACATCTTCGTTGGCTAGACCCTCGCAGATTGCCAAGCTACGAAAGCCGGTGTAAGCTCATTAAGCTGGAGTTATTGGAAGGGAGGCGTATGGTGGCCAAAGCGTGTTTCGTTGGTGACCTTCTTCAGGGAAACATCGACTGTTCCACTTTACTTAGTCTCTTGAACATCAACACTCGACGACAAAACCTACGTTTACAATCATTCTTCATTATCCGGCACTCAAGGACCAACTACGGCAAACACGAACCTGTGCTAAGCATGGCTCGTGTCTTCAACAGCTATTATAACGCGTTTAATTTTAATGTATCCCGTGAGGTTAATAAGCGTTGTTTCCGAAGATGTATGTGTTAATTGTTGTATGTAATGTAAGTTTAGCTTATTGTCATTGGGATAAGCATTTTTATCTGTTGACGAATCAACAATAAATAAATAAATAAAACCAACATACCTCTTCTTGCTGCGACGGTAAGTAGTGTGCGGAACGTTATTTGTTTTTCAACCGGTGCGAAGATCTCGTTGAAATCCACGCCGTAGACTTGGTTGAAACCCTGTGCGACGAGAAGGGCTTTGTACCGAATAACATTACCGTCCTCATCGTACTTCCATTTGAACACCCAACGACGTCCTACTATTTTTCGTCCGGGGGGTAATTCAGTTTCTACCCAGGTCGGATTATCACGCAATGCCTTCAGTTTATCACAAATTGCTTGTTTCAATTGTTCATTATCAGTTCCACTAATAGCTTCCTGATAGGAGCGCGGCTCACCAGGTAATTCTTTCACAGGACCATTTACCTAGACCTGAGCGCCGCCGCGCCACGCCACCGCCGCCGACGATTTTATAGCGCCGCCGCCGCCACTATTTTCGACCGGCGCGCCGCTGTATTTTTTTGCCCGCGTCGCCGGGCAATTTGAGTCGCGCCGATAAAAAATTTCACCATATATGCATCCCGTCAGTTAAGTTCGTTAGCCCTTCAGAAACCTGCTTTTATTACTGATGACAAATTATAACATCTCGATGAGATGTGCCATCCAGAGGGTGTGCGTGTGAAACAGTGATCAGCTTTGTCGTTTTGTTCTAGAAACTTCAGTGTACATTTTCGTGTTTCGACTTTTGGCAATTTCGCGAGTGAGTTTGAATTTAATAATAATGAAATGATCGCCTTAAACGTCGAGAAAATTTCCATAACAAGTGTACATATTCATACCACAAATAATGGTTATTGAACCAGCGTGGAAAAAAATCGTGTGAAAAAAAAATTAGTGCAATAAAACATGTCAAAAATGGATCTACACATCATCTGCTTCCTGAGAAAGTGTTTTGCAATGTATGTCTAATCGAAGCAAAACAAAACCTCAAAACCCTCTCGGGAACCTTGTCCAAACATTTTGTTCTTATGTAATTTCAAAGGGCTGACATTGACGGAATTTCGGAACAGAAAATCAAAAATCCAGCCAATGCACTGGGATTTAAATCCAGCGAAAACATATTCCGAGGTATGCGGCTACCAATAATTGAGAAACTGAACATTGTAGTGAATACTGGCGAATTAAACACAACTCTCTATCTATGCTTAGGTAATATATTAAAAATGGTTGGGCAAAGGTAACTTTCAAACTTTCATATTTTCTTCATAATTAACGAATCGGTAAATATGTTTAATGTAATTTCATAATTTGGTCAAAAATAAAAGAAAATGTAATATGCCGTTCAAACTACGAGCTATGTCACTTGATATAGACTAACTTCATATCAACGGTTGTACATCTACTTTTCACTGGAAATAATGCATCACGCATATATCAATTGATATAGCTTGTAGTCTGAACGCTCGTTGTCTAAAACAAATAGAGTTTATTTTCACAACATGATAGGATTTTGTTAGATGTGAGAAAGTTCAAAAACCATCTTTAACGTGTAAATTAACAGTGATTGGACATACCAGATTTTTGCATTGAATAGTCAAGACTGTGTAAATAAGAGGTGTTAATCTTCTATATATATATAAATGAAATGCTGTCCGTTCGTGACAGCATAACTCACGAACGACTCGATGGATTTTCTTGATTTCTTTTTCATTTGGTTAGTCTTGGTTCCCAACAGGTTTATATAAAGAAAAAAATTGGAAAAAATAACTGAAAATGAGAAAAAATCATAAAAACCAAATTGTCATTTTGTATGGGAATATACTAGACAGCAAGACCGTCTTTCGTTTTGTAATGAGATACCGTTGGAAACTTTTATAATGGCGTTATAATTAACAAAAAAGAAAAATAGAGAAGAGAATCACTCATTGTTACTTAGGACATTTTCAAAAGTTATGCGAAAAATGAAAATACACTGGAGTCGCTTACTCCGCAATTTTCTATGGGGTATTCGGAATTTGACGTAGTTTTCGGAATTCACGTGAGTAGATAATGTTCGTTTAAATTTGGCCAGAAACGCGTGTGAACATAGCTTTTAACGCTTTTTACGAGGTTTTAGTGCATTACGGCTTTTTAAGCAGATTCAGAGATTTACTCGGTTATTTTAGGATTTTTTTTTAAATCGTCTGTGTAATGCCTGTGTAATAAGCAACCTCAGTGTAGATGCCCGTATAAACTGGAGCGTTTGTATTGGTGACACCTCGAAGCGAGATGTAAATTCTCGATTAACAATAGAATGGGGCCTATCAACATTTGCAAACAGACACGTCTGAGCTGTTTTTCCCGCAAACCATGGGTAACTCACGCAAACCAGTACCATAATCATGTAGAAGAAAGTTTTCCCCTACACGATGATGCTATAGGTTAGCGTGGCTTGCGTGATAAAAAGGTTCAGAAGTGTTTGTTTACAAATGTTGATGGTCCTTGTTCTATTGTTCGTCTAGAATTGGAGTGAAGATCATTTAATTGACTACATGCTGCATTTCAATACGAACCATTGGTTGATTACAATGCGAATATACCAGTCACCATTAGATCAATGAGTGTAGTTTGTTCTCATTGTAATGCATTGAAGTTTCCAAGTGAACCACCTGAGCCTTTTCGTTCTTTGGTTTCTGGAGCAGGAAGTAAATAGTTGTAAACATTTTCTGCAGAACACCCAGAGTTATTATGGTTGTTTTTAAATGACTTCGTTTGATGCAACGTATATAATAATATTTAAAAGTTTTCTTGGGTCAATCCTTACAGAGCTTAATCATAACTTAATCGTGAAATTGTGAAACCACACGTTACAGATGGGTCTACGTTATTTGTCTACGTTACAGATTCAAGTTCATTTTCAATATAAAGCGGGTTCATTGTTGTCACCGACAGACATAGATCATAAATTTCTACAGATTTATTTCATGGGCTCAGCAACATTATTCTACCACGAAGCGGAACATTGTACAACAATTGTAAGCGATGCTTGGTGAGCACAATGGATTGATTCAAATGTTCAAGACTGCTCTTGATCAAATGCCATCTAAAACCTATAAGATTGTGACTCGAGCTTATTCCTTATTTTTCAATTTTTCTGATGGATAATGTAGGTTCTGATAAGAAATATTTCAACCAAAACCGGCGTACCAAATATCGACGAATTTAAAACCCCTGTTTAGGCGATTAGACGCTTATTTATGGAGATAAAAGCATTTCTCATTCTCCAATTTTCCAAAAAGGTATTTAATTATAGGCAGGACAACGTCTGCCGGGACAGCTAGTTAAATATATTATATCGACAAAAAATTTTCATAACGGCCCAACTAACAAACGTAAACAATGACTTCTTCCGTAAAATTATCATCTCACAAAGGCTTCCCATGAAAGCATTGACTAATTCACTGCTCTGAATTCTTCAATATTTGATTTATCCTTGGATCTTTAAGCTTCTTATTATATGATTTTTATAGCAATTTGATTTTTTATTGTTAATTTATTTAGGTTTTGATATTTTAAATTTTCTTAGATATTTATTTATTTTTATTCTCAGGTTTTAAGATAAGAGAAATGCCGTCTTTGGCGGGTAATTATTCATTTATTGCCTGTTTTTATTTTTAATTTGGCCAAACAATTCAAAAATTGTAAATAGAAGAATGTTGTGGCCGATTTTCAAAATCTCAGAATTTTTAGATATTAAGATATTTAGATTTTTAGATATTTAGCTTTCTAGTAGATATTTCGATATTCAGATTTAGATCAGATTTTTAGATTTTAAGATCTATAGATTTTTAGATTTTTAGATTTTTAGGTTTTTAGATTTTAGTAGATTTTTAGATATTTAGATTTTTGGATATGTTAGATTTTTAGATTTTAAGATTTCTAGTAGAATTTTAGATATTTAGCTTTTAAATTTTTGAGATTTTTAGATATTACGATACATAAATTTTTAGATTTTTAGATTACTAGTAGATTTTTAAATATTTAAAGATTTAGATTTTTATATTTTTAGATTTTTAGACTTCAAGTAGATTTTTAGCATTTTAGATTTTTAGATTCTCAGATTTTCAAATTTTTGAATTTAACATTTTTAGATTTTTAGTTGTTTAGATTTTTAGATTTTTAGATTTTTAGAATTTTAGATTTCTTGTTAATTTTTAGATAACAAGATTTCTAGGCCGTTTTCAGCGGTCGCGGCCTATTCTAAGTTTTAACAATTAAATTGACCAAATCATTTTTTACATTTTCAGCGGTGCGTTCCAAATTTAATTTTCGAACAGTTTCGATGTAAAAAAATAAAACTGTCCTACGCTTTTGTTTTATTGAGTTTGGAAAAGTTCTAAATTTGTTTGGGCAGCTGAAAAAATGGTGTATACTTCGCCCCTTTTTTTCTAACATTATAAAGTTTTGCGGGCATTGGTGGAATACTGAACACTGCAGCTATTTGAACTGAACTGATATTTTGAGAAATAGATGAGTTCAAACTTTGCTAAAAATCTGTAACATTTGCAGCAGCTCTACGAAGTTGGAAGCATTTCTGCGAACTATGTTATGAAGTTCTTTGATGATTGATGAAGTGATGTGAACATGGCTGAAGTCTTACGATCATTAAGGGTAAATTGAAAAGGCAGGGACAACAACTTTGAGCGGAAGTAATCCATCCCTTTGATTATTTTTTATAGTATTCTAGCTACGTAAACAAATATTGTAACAAATTGTTAACAAATATTTTTTACACGTTGCTTAAGTCACCCTCAAAAAGTTGTGTTTCTATAATTGAATTTTGTGCACTAAAGCATATGAAGGCTAGCAAGAGAGATGCTGTAGAAAATCCCAGTTACAAATAAGGTTTTTCCAAGTATTTGAAGCGTTTCAACTAACACCACAAGTTTGCACACCTTGAGGTAAATTGAAATAAATACACAAACGGAACCTCTTGCATTGGGGATTGTAGAATGTTCTGTCGTAGGAAACCTGTGGGTGTTCGAAATTCGTAGTTCCGAAACAAAAATTAATATAGACACAGTTAAAAGTCGGAACTAACGTCTGTGCTGGAAGAGGTATTTGGCAATGGAGTTTCAACCGGTCTGCGTTTTCGACAGGCCCGACATCGTTGTTAAAATAGAATTGAACTGGAGTCACAGATTACCCACCTCATTATGAATCTTTTATGTCAGCTAGTGCCGTACACTCATCCAGTCAGACATCACAGTTACGCATATGAGAAATTATTTCTAAAAAGGAAATTTCTGTGGATATTAATTTCCATTTTTAATGATTCAGCAAGACGAAAATCATCCACATGATGGTTAGTGAGAGTCGAAGTAAGTTTTGTCTCTGGGTGAGGTGAGAAAAGTTACCTGCAGTGACGTTACTCTCCTGGGCAAATCAAATAGAGAGTCATGACACTGCAGGTGGCTTTTCTCACTTCACCAAGTGATGGATGTCACTTCGACTCTTGGAATAACCGTCACTTTGTGGAACCAATAGTTCGTCTTAATATTCACCCAGCACCAAGAATTCCCCGTCGATTTGTGATGAACCAATGCTATAATGTTGTCTCATATTTTTGTACACACACTGTTCGACGTCAATTCGTCGACTTGAGTCATATAACACTTTGGCTATCCGGTTTTTTTTTATCAAAATATAAGACTTGGAGTGATCCTTTAGTCTTAACATTGCACGTAAAAGTCAAACAGTTAAAAGGGATAAGCATGACGAAATGCTGAGGGAATAATTTATGCCCACGCCGATCCACGCCGCCGCCGCCACCGCCAAGAACGACCGAGGCGTGGCGCCGGCTACGCCGCCGCCGCCATTTGAAAATACCATGTACGCCGACGCCGATTCAAAATAGATCGGCGCACAGGTCATTTACCTGATAACGGTGAGGAGGTAGGCCAATGTTACTGCGTGATGATCGACGCACTTCACTGTTCGGCAATTCTTCTTGTTCGGAGCCTTGTTCTTCACCATTGAAAATTGAACTTGCCGAGATACCTTCGAAACCATCTTCATCAGCATCGTCATATTCACTCACAAAACTTTCATTATCGTTATCTTTTTCAGGTTCAACTGGTTTAACTGATAGTGGGATGCCTGCAACTGATTCCTCAGGCGCTTGATTGATAGGACGAAAAACCTCCAACACCTCCTGCTTCAGGAATCGTACATCCCTACTAATAACGACCTTGTCCGTTTCCAAATCGATTATGCGAAAGCCCTTATGCTGCGACGAATACCCGATGAATGTATTTCGCACAGCCTTCGGCTCCAACTTCGTGCGCTTTTCCGATGGCACCAGGATACACGCTTGGGAACCGAAAACGTGGAGATTTTCAAGGTCCGGCTTCTTTTCGAACACGATTTCAAATGGAGTCGTATCTCTGACCCGTGTCGGAAGCATATTCTGCAAATGGTTGGCAGTGTTCGCTTCGGATAACTCAGTGTGAAAAAAGTCAGTGGACTGTATGTGAGAAATAATAAACACGTCTTAACAGCGTGAACGTTTATTTGCAACTAACTAACGGAGTATCGACTTGAAAATACAGGATTGAATTCAAAAATAAAACGTTTAGTAGGTTTGTGCTCAAGAGAAATTATTATAGCAAATGAGATTTAATGCTGTCATTTAATTTTGAACCAAACATTCACCCCAAGATGAGGGTAGGCCTCAGTCTTTTCTTTGACTTCTACAGGATGTTGTCATCGATCGGAAGTACAGCAATCTTCGTTGTTGGTCTACGATATGTGCCGCTACTGGTGCGGACAGTGACCACCCGTATAACACCGTCTTGTCCGGGATGAGTGTCGATGATCCGGCCGAGTTTCCACGCTTGCGACGGAACATTGTCCTCCTTCAAAATAACCAGCAATCCATTCCGCAGAAGTTCAGGTTCGTTTGTCCACTTGCTCCGTTTCTGTAGAGTCGTAATGTATTCGTTAGACCATCGGCGCCAGAACGATTGCTTCCTTTTTTGGAGTAGCTGATACCTTGACAAAGCTCCATCCTTCAATCCATCGTAGAAAGGCTCAGCGATTGACGTTAATTCGCGACCAATTAGAAAATGGCCAGGACTTAAGGCGTCGTAATCGCACGGATCGTCAGTCATATTGGTGATGGTGAACAGTGTAGTTTGTTTCTGCAGTGCAGTGATTAATTACCTAATATTTAGTGTGAAATAGTGAATTTTGCGTCTAATTATAATTCCTATCGCGCACAGAAAGTGTTTTTCCAACCAGATCAGTTGGAGACGATTGGTCTCCCGTGCTGGTTTTTGTTCAATTTTGGAAATTTTTGCCCCAGTGACGGCTGGCGGCCGGTGAATATTTTTTGCACATTGCTTTCATTTTTCTGTATTGTGTGTTGTTTGCATGCCGTCCGTTTGATGTGTATAGAGTGTAAGCGAGATGGCAGAGTGCAAACAGTGTGGGGATTCTATACTGGCTAGTGATATCCCTACTGCTTGCTCAATTTGTTCTCGAGTATACCACTATAGGTGTACTCCACTGACAAAAGCGGTAGCCAAGCTAGTCAGTGAGAACGATAATGTACTGTTCAAGTGTGGTGACTGTTTATTAGGCCAGGTTTGTGGCGAGCAGCATGTATTGCTCCCGACCGTCCAAAAGTTTGAAGAGGAGATGAAGAAGATTTCTTCTCTATCTGATTCGATTAGTGGCGTTCGGGAGCACATTGCTGCTCAAATAAACAACGCGTTAGCTACCGGCATGGATTTGTTGGGGAAAAATTTGAATAGTACCTTAGAGAAGGCAATTTTTGAACTTAATAAATCAGTGGGTAAAGAATTGGAAAATATGAAATGTTCATTTTTTGAATTTAATTTGATTAATAAAGTAGCTGCAATGAATGTTAAGCAAGGAACATCAAGTACGGCATCGGAGCCGAGCCTGAATCCCAGAGGCAAAAAGCGTCGAGTTCAGGAAGACGTTAGCGAGACGTCGAATGATGTGTTTATTGAAAGTATTAGTTTCGCGGATGTATTAAAGAGTAATTCTGGTACTAAGAATAGTAATAATAATAACAATAATAATAATAATAAAACAATTAGGAAAAAAAGCAATGTGACTGAATTCAAGGAAGTTACTCGTAAGGCTCGTCCGGTCATTGTGATCAAACCGAAAGAGTCCAATCAGAATAGCGATGATACTCGCAAGTTTTTGAATAGTAAACAGGATCCAAAAACACACAAGATCCGTAACTTTAGAAATGGGAAAGATGGCTCTATTATAGCTGAGTGTGCAACAGGATGCAACGTTAATGTTGTGAAAGATGGCATTATAAGCGATTTGGGTGAAAATTATAACGCTGTTGTTCCCTCATCGGTGCCAAGGCTTAAAGTGATGGGCATGAGCGAGAAGTTTTCCTCCGATGACTTTATTCGGATTTTAAAAGATCAAAATGAAGACATCGCGATTAATGAAGTGAAAGTGATAAGAATGTATGAAAATCCACGCTTCAAGTACAATAAGTTTAACACGGTAATTGAAGTTGATAAAAACACCTATAACTTTTTATTGACCGCGAAACACGTTAATGTTAAATTTGATTGGTGCCGTGTTGTTCCTGAGATTCAAGTTTTGAGATGTTTCAAATGTGGAGAATTTGGACATATGAGCATGGATTGTAAAAATAATGTAGCATGCTCTAAATGTAGTGAAAGTCACACGACATCTGAATGCACATCAACTGCTTTGAAATGTATTAATTGTAAAAAAACGAATAACGAACGTAAAACGAACTTGGACGTAAACCACGGCGCGTTTAGTTATGAATGTGAAATTTTCAAGCGATTATATGAACGAAAAATAACAGCCTGCATTTCAATGAATAGCAGCCAAGTTTCAGTAGCAATGTGAGTAAATTCGATATTTTGTACTTCAATATTGCCGGGTTGTCTACAAACTACGTAGAATTGCGTCAGATTGTAGAGCAAAAACGTCCAAATTTAGTATTTTTATCAGAAAAACATATAGTTGACATGCAAGCATTTGATCAATATAGTATTCCGGGATATAATGTGGCTGCTTGTTTATCACATTCTAGACACACTGGCGGCGTTGCTATTTATGCTAAAGAATCAGTTCAGTTCAAGCTTCAATTGAACGAAGTTTGTGACGGCAATTGGTTTTTAAGCATTGCAGTTGTTCGAGGCATGCAGATTGGTAATTATGGTGTATTGTATCATTCTCCCAGTTCTAGTGACCAGCGTTTTATTGAAATTTTGGAAAACTGGTATGAGATTTTTGTAGATTCTAGTAAACTAAACGTGATTGCTGGTGATTTTAATATAAATTATTGTGACATTACTAATTAGCAGATTTCTTTAATTTAAAACAATTGGTTAATGAATATACGCGTATTTCCAGACACAGTAGAACTTTGATTGACCATTCGGTTAGTGTTGTTATAAACTCTGACTTGAAAGTAACTGATCATGAAACCATTATTATTAACGTTGAAGATAATACTAATGGTGACAGTGATTATGTGAAATTGAAATGTTGGAAAAAATATTCGAAACAAGCTATTTCAAGACTTGTCGAAAGAAGTGTGGATTTTCATATAAATACCGGTTCTCTAGATCAGAAATCAGCTGTTTTGACAGACGTATAAAAAAAAAGGACCAATAAACTAGTTGAAAATAAATTTGTGTTAGTAAAGAACTCGAACAGCTGGTACAATTTGGATCTTTTGCGTCTCAAACGTAAAAGAGACAAGCTGTACAAAAAATGGCGTAGAACTAATAGGAATATCTTTTTGAATAGGTACAAAGTCGCGCGTAACAAGTATTCGCAATGCGTTAAACAAACTCGTTGTGAATATATTCAGAGGAAAATTGATTTGCATCAAAACAACAGCAAAGAGTTATGGAAAATTTTGAAATCTTTGTTAAAACCTAGTAATTGCAAACCGCGATCCATAACCTTCAATGGCACATTAGAACAGTCAGAGGACACCATTGCATGTAGATTTAATGAATATTTCGTCGATAGTATTTTGTCAATCAATCAATCCATTGATTTAGTAGATGAGCCAAAAGAAATAAAACAGCCGATTAATATTAACTGTAGTTTTGAAAGTTTTCACCCAATAACGTTAGATGATCTTAAATCTATTTGCTTTTCTTTGAACAAAACGGCTGGAGTGGATAACGTAACTGCAAGAGTAGTACAAGATTACTTTAATGTCATCGGAAACAACCTGCTGGACCTTATTAATGAATCGCTGCAAACTGGGCACGTGCCACAAGTTTGGAAAGAATCTTTAGTTATTCCCATTCAAAAAGTCGCTGGAACGATGAAAGCCGAAGAGTTTCGTCCTATTAACATGTTGCACACTTTAGAGAAAATTTTGGAACTTGTTGTAAAAGGCCAGCTGTTAACGTATTTAAATAGTAATAATTTGATTGCGCCGGAACAATCGGGATATCGCGAAGGTCATTCTTGTGAAACAGCGTTAAATTTAGTTTTAGCAAAATGGAAAGAAAATGTAGAGCGTAAAGATACGATTGTTGCTGTTTTTTTGGATCTGAAACGCGCTTTTGAAACGATTTCTCGGCCCTTGTTGTTAAAATCAATCAAGCGCTTTGGATTTTCGGGTTATGCATACAGATGGTTCGAAAGCTATTTGTCTGACAGAACTCAACGGACGGCTTTTAATGATTCCGTGTCGAGCCCTGTGGAGAACAGCCTTGGCGTACCACAAGGAGTGTATTAGGGCCCATTTTATTCATTCTATATATTAATGACATGCGACGAGTCTTGCGATTTTGTGATATTAATCTTTTTGCTGATGATACCGTGTTGTTCATTGCAGCTAAAAGCCTCGAGGAGGCCGTTTCACATTTGAATGCAGATTTACGTTCTCTAAGTAGATGGTTAAAGTACAAACAGTTGAAAATGAACATAAGTAAAACTAAATTCATGGTAATTTCGCGGAATCGAGTTAACGAAGACGTCTCTGTTAAAATTGATGATGTAACAATTGATCGCGTTCGTGAGATTAAATATATTGGCGTGATTATTGATGATAGATTAAAATTTGACTCTCACATTGACGATGTCATCAAGAAAATAGCCAAGAAGTACGGTATTCTCTGCCGATTAAAAAACGATTTAACTATTGCTAGTAAAATACAATTGTACAAATCTATCATCTCTCCTCACATTGAATTTTGCCCTTCCATTTTGTTTTTAGCTAATAAAACACAAATATCGAGATTACAGCGTTTGCAAAATAAGATAATGCGTTTGATCTTGAGATGTAACAGGTTCACTTCCTCCTCTTTTTTGTTAGATGCCCTACAGTGGCTATCGGTGAAGCAGAGAGTTGTGTATTTGACAATGGTGTTCATTTTTAAAGTAATAAACGGTTTGCTGCCTTGATATTTGTGTAATCGAATTGAAAGAGGAAGTGATATTCATAGATATAACACTAGAAACGCGGATGATGTTAGAACACCATATTTTTTGTACGGAGCTTCACAAAATTCGTTATTTTATAAAGGTATAAATGTTTACAATTCGATGCCTATACACATCAAACGTGCAGCAACACTAACAGATTTTAAGAGACAATGTATTTCACACATCAAAGCTGCCTTTTGAACAGCTACTCTGATAACTTTTTACTCTTGACTAATTTTGTATCTTGACGATGTTATTACAACGGATATTTTTGTATGGTTTATTGTTAAATGTTTTATTTTTGTCATGGGGCACAAACAAACTATATTTTTCGCCTCGATGATGATGATGGATTGAAAGTTTTTATTTTGTTATTGTAATTTAAAGTAGTTTTCATTTTTTGTGTAGTCTTCAAAAGTTTGAGCCTCGTGCGCGGTATACAGGTATAAAGGACTTCTTTTTGAATTTACAAAAAAAAATTGACCTTTGATGCTTGAGAAGATGCCATGAAATAGTAGTGGGTTGTCTGGCTGATTGTCGGGGAATTCTTTGCCGGTTCTGTTGTGGTTGAAAGTAAAAGTTTGACTAGGACCGGTCCAGGATTTTTTCGGTTTGGAAATATTCTCGATTTCTCTTATTGGGGATATCCTTGGTCAGCCCAAAACTAAGGTGGCGGTTCCATTAGTGTTGAAACCTCACTCGGTAGCGGGCAAGATCGGATATTGGATTATATTTTGATAATGTCCTTTTACAGGATTCTGTGATTTGAATTGTAATAGAATTTTCTGATCGCTGGGTTTATTTGCGAACATTTGTGGTTGACATCAATAGCTTTTCACAATTATATCGCTGTAAAGCAAATGAACAGTTTTGGAAGAAGTTTATATCTGTAGATACAATCAGTTCGTTTTTGGTTTTGCATAACTGGTTAAATTGTTTTAAATAAATTATCTATTAGATAAATCGGCTAGCTCAAACCTTTGTAGGGGTAAGTGGCGGGACCATCATCATCATCATCCAGTCATCGGAATTAGTGGTCTTGAATTTAGTATAGCTTCAATTTGGATCAAGACAGTGTTGAACTCTTCGTAGGTTAGATAAGCTTCTGAGAAAGACTTGTAAAGATGCCTTTTCATGCATTTAACATTGGCCTCCCACAATCCTCCTTGGTGTGGAGCTCTTGGAGCATTGAAGCGCCACTCAATTCCTCGCTCTTGGCAGAACTCAGTTAGTCGATCCTTAAGTATTTGAGAGTTGAGAAGTTTGCGTAAATCTTCAAGTTTCTTGTACGCTCCTGTGAAATTTGTACCGTTGTCGGAGAACAGCTTTGACACATTGCCACGACGACCGACAAATCGATGTAAAGCTTCGAGAAACCCGTCGGTCGTTAGCGATGTAACAAATTCAAGATGAATTGCCTTGGTTGACATGCATACAAACAAGCAAACGTATGCCTTTAGTTTAATTTTTCCTCGTCCTTGTTTATTGAAGAATGGACCAGCGTAGTCCACTCCAGCTCTGGAGAACGGCTGCGCTGCAGTCACCCTAGCGCTAGGCAAGTCTCCCATAAACTGGTCTAACATTTTCGGTTTCGTTCTGAAGCAAACAACGCACTTCTTCAAGGTACGACGAATTGCTCTCCTTGCATTAACAGGCCAGTATCTCAGCCTTATAACTGCCAACAAACTATTCACTCCTAAGTGAAGATGCTCGCGATGCAGCTTAGTAATCAAAATCTCCGTGAAATGGTTGTTTTCCGGCAATATGAGTGGATGCTTCTGGTTCATAGGAAGGTCGGAGTGTCTGATACGACCCCCAACACGCAACACCTTTCCTTCCAGTATCGGATTCAAATTATTCAGTTTGCCCTTTACTTGCTTATCTTTCAGGAGGCAATCAATTTCATTTGCAAACGTCACGCGTTGAACACAAACCACCAAGTTAATCAATGCTTCCTCCAGGTCCAGATTGGTTAACCCTTCTTCAGTCCGACGATCAGCTTTTTTTTACCTTGCAGTTGAAAATGAAGCGAGAGACGTACCCGAATATACGCTGCAGACGCCAGAAGTTACACCCAGCTAGGATCACATCATAGGTTGGTTTCATCGCCGGTTTGTCTTCTGCTGCCAGTGTCACGACTACAACTTTGTCTTCCTGTTCCTTGTCAACGTCGATATCAAAGGAAATTGGTCTATCATACAAGTTAATCGTCGAAAGAAATATTGGTCCATACCACCACAAACTGCACGCTATTAATTGCTTCGGGAACAATCCACGGGAAACCACGTCAGCAGGATTGGAATTAGTCGTCACGTGTCGCCATCCTACACCAGGATTCGAATGGTGTATCTTCGAAACATGATTGCGGACGAACACGGAACTGTCAGGTTTCAACCTTTGAAGCCAGCTAAGTACGATTGTTGAATCTGACCAGAGAGTTACTTGATCTGGTCTGAAATCCAAAGCTTCTCGTACCGTCTTCATTTGCTGTGCCAGCAGCAGCGCTGCACACAATTCCAATCGAGGGATAGTCATTTGCGCTGATTGAGCATTTGGTTTTACTTCTCGTTGGAGTTCCTTCATCGGCGCTACCCTCGATTTACCGCAGATCAGCCTTACATTCGCGGTTCCATCTGCCTTCACGTTGCGCAAGTAGATGCAGCATCCATATGCATTTATGGACGAATCTGCGAATCCTTGAAGTTCACACTTTACCACATCGTTGGTCGTGATTCATCTGTCAATCTTCATTGCGCTGACGTCACACAATTCGGATCTGAACTGGTTCCAGGTTTGCAGCAGTTCTTGTGGAATTTGATCATCCCACTCCACCTTTTCTTGCCACAAACGCTGCATTATGATTTTCGGTAGTAACACCGTCGGAGCAAGCAGGCCTAGTGGGTCGAAAATCTTGGCCGTTTCCGATAAAACTTGCCTCTTGGTTGGCCATTTGAGTGTGTCATTCATTGGGTTTACTCGAAATAGGAATTCATCACCAGTCGGATCCTAATATAATCCTAGCGTCTTTATCGTCCCATTTACATCGCAATCCTCGAACTTTAGTTGCTTCTCCTGAGCCGCTTGAGGGATGTCTTCCAAAAGTATGGGATCATTCGCACACCATTTATGCAAACTGAATCCACCTCGCTCCAACAACGCAACCAGGTCCTTCTGTAATGCTTTTGCATCTGCCAAGGAATCGGCTCCGGTTAAAATATCATCAATATAGAAAGACTTCTTCACTTCTGCGTGTGCAGCTGGAAAATCGTCCTTCTCGTCGTCTGCAAGCTGGTTCAGAGATCGCGTGGCTAGAAACGGTGCAGCGGCAGTCCCGTAGGTAATTGTTTTTAACACGAGCTCCTTCAAGGGCTTGGATCTATCATCCCGCCACAATATCCGTTGATACAGCCATTGGTTCTTGTTGACGAGTATCTGCCTGTACATTTTAGGTACATCAGCAGTAAACGTGTATCTAAACATGCGAAATCGCAAAATAATTTCAAACAAGCTGCTTTGAACGGTCGGCCCGACCTTCATTACGTCGTTGAAAGATAGCCCTCTTCGCAGGGGCGTCGAAAACAACCCTCAGTTTTGTCGGCGAACTTTCCGGCTTCAAGACGCAATGATGGGGAAGAAAATAAGCAAAAGTCCCATCCTCAGCGTCACGATCCACTTCCTTACAGTGTCCCAAAGCTAGGTACTCGTTGATAAACTCCTTATACATCCGCTTCATATCCGTATTCTTTTCTAATCGCCTTTCCAAGAGCTCAAATCTTCTTTCCGCCTGCCTTCGAGATTCTCCGAGTTCACCGACGTTGCTACGAAAAGGTAACATAGCCAAGTATCTTCCATCTTCCGTTCGGCTGTGTGTCTTCGAAAAATGTTCCTCACAACCGTCATCCGCAGCAGTAGATTCCACGTCCACCATTTGTTCATCGACTACCCAGAACCTTTTCAACAGCTCGTGAAGATCTTCCTCTGAGTTCGAGCAGTGCGCTACCTGACAGACACGTACAGTGCAGCAAGTAGACGATGCAGCCCCAACTGGACCGGCAACTAACCAACCCAGCAGACTTTCCTGTAGCAATGGTAGATCGGCAGCTATTCTCATTTTACTAGATTGCAGCAACTCGTAAAAAATCTCCGCACCGATTAGCATATCGATACGGCTCGGTTCGTTGAACCTTCCATCTGCAAGCACAATATCCTCCGGTATCGGCCAGCTTCGTATGTCTATTCTCGTGTTTGGCAAGGTACCCGTAACGCGAGGTACTATCAGATAGTCCAGCCCAAACTCGAACGCTGTTGATCTGGATTTCACCACTACATGAACTTTAAACTTCACGACTGATTTCATGCCATTCACACCAATAACAGGGATGTCCACACTCTTTTTATGTAGACTAAGCAGATTCACCATCCTCTCCGAGACGAAATTAGCCATCGCACCGGAGTCGAGCAGCGCACGGCATTTGTGCGCAACACCATAAGAATCGATCACTTCCACAACAGCTATTGCCAGCAGAACCTGCTTCGCAGATGCACGACATGTACCTGGAATTACACACTTTGCAGCTGTCAATGGTTGTGCATTTGAACCTTCTCCAGACTTGTCCCCAGTCACCGGTGTTTCTGTTGGCACCGATGAAAGTTGTCGTTTTTCTTCCGGATGCATGTCGAGCAAACCACAGTAGCCTTACAGTTTGACGTGCGATGGCCTTTCTTCAAACACGAAAAGCACAGGCCTGCTTGTTTAGCTTTGTTGTATCGAGCCTCTACGTTTAACTTCGAAAATGTATCACACTTTTCCACGGTATGACTCGCTTCACATACCGGACAATTATCTTCAGAACGATGCACCACCGCAGAATGCGTCTTACTAGGTAATTCAACAGACTTCGGACTAGAAACTGCTGTTTTCACTTTTGATGGGTACACCATCTGCTCGCAGCGTTCTAGTACATAACTGCGCTTATGGAGAAAGGTAATCATATCTTTATAGACAGGCATCTTACCGTGTTCAATTGTGCTCTCCCAGCATTTTCTTGTCTCGGAATCGAGCTTTGAAGTCAGCAGAGTTATGACAATAGCTTCTGCCATCTTGTCCATTCTCAACTTATGGAATTCCAACGAATCCACTCTTTTTTCGCAATCATCGACAAGGTTTTTCATTTCCTGAAAAGATTCCCTGGTCATGGGTTTGAGATTCAGCAGCTTGGTGATATGGCCATGAATCACCATCGGTAGGTTCTCAAAACGATCCTCCAAGATCTTCCAAGTACCTTCGTAATTGTTGTCGTTAAATGTTTGTTGATCGATAGCTCCTTGAACCTTGCCCACTAGCGCTTTTTCCAAATAATGAAGCTTAGTAGCAGGGGAGTCACTGACACATTTGTCATTAATGTCACAGAACAATGATTTAAACTTAAACCAGTTCTCATACCGCCCGTCGAATGTCGGAAGAGGTGTCTGCTGTAGCAATAGTGACGGAATTCGTGGTGGTACGCTAACACCGCTGCTACTAGACCCTTCAGCATGGGCGTACTTCATCGCATGCATCTGCTGCTGCTGTGATGCTGTAGCAATTTTTTTCTGGTCATCTTCATAGTTTTGTATCATTTCACACAGTGCTATACGAACAAATTCATACAGCTCTTCGAACTCGACGAACTTCGGTTCGAACTCAGCTCGACTTGTCGCGTCTGTTAGATAGATACGGTTTTGAAAATCATTAAATTCAGCATACGCAGCATCTACTGTTCTTAGATATTCAATCCGTGAATATTGAACTTACGATAGTCTTGGGCAGCAGTTTCGATTGCTTTGCGGATCCGCTCGACTTTCGCCTTCGCTGAGGCGCAACATTGGCTTAGTGCTTCAACTGTGTCCGCCATCTGGGATTTCTTTTCTCGATCCAACTGTTGATCCTTCTGCTCTCGCACGGTTAGTGCAGGAGAATGAATAACTTTTGATGCAGCTTGCGAACTCATGAACAGCGTCTTCTTTGCACCTGCAGATCGTAGCAGCATACCACTTTCTTTTTTTACTCTTCTTTCTTCTACTAGTCAGTTTTCAGTTCAGTTTCACTTTTGTTTCTCATTGAATCCGCAGTTTTCTTCCAGTGTCACTCCGAGCAGTCGAGGACGCCATGTTACTTTTTTCAGCGAATTCCTTTGTTCTCTAAAACCACTTCTTTTTTTTCGATGGTCGCAACCACTCGAAAATCATTAAATTTTCTCCTTTCGCGCACGAATTGAGATCGAAAATACACTTCTTTAAACACTAGTTCGACATCCGGATCGAACGGGACCAAATGTTCGCTTCGGATAACTCAGTGTGAAAAAAGTCAGTGGACTATATGTGAGAAATAATAAACACGTCTTAACAGCGTGAACGTTTATTTGCAACTAACTAACGGAGTATCGACTTGAAAATACAGGGTTGAATTCAAAAATAAAACGTTTAGTAGGTTTGTGCTCAAGAGAAATTATTATAGCAAATGAGATTTAATGCTGTGATTTAATTTTGAACCAAACAGGCAGTATTAACGGCCTCCGCCCAGTATCGGTAACCCATGTTGGCGTCCAGGAGGATACACCTCCCCATCTCCACTAGTGACCTTTTTTTGCGCTCCGATACACCGTTTTGTTGTGGTGTATAAGCAGTAGTATACTGTTGCAGTATACCTACATGAGCGCAAAAGTTTTCCAAAGACTTGGCCTTATACTCCCCTCCTTGATCAAAACGAAGCACCTTCGGTGGCGTTCCAAACTGCGTTTTGGCCATCAACACGAAGCGCTTGAAATATTCTTCCGTTTCCGACTTTTTTCGGAGGAAAAAGATCCAACTGTGGATGAGATTCAAAACAGCGGAAGATTTCTGGTCTACCTGTTTTGGAAACGGAAGCCTCGCCATCTTTCCCTTTAGTCAGCACTCACACACCACTTGAATACCACATGGCTGAATACGAAAACCACTTGTTAGTTCGCCTCTTCCCAGTTCCAATATAGCCTCTGGGTCACGATGCTCCAATCGTCGGTGCCACTCGTGGATGCACAATGGATTGTGGCTCTTGGCCACCGCTACTGTCGGGCTTTTCACCATACGCAACAAATACAAGCCACCCGCGAGTACTGCTTCACCTGCTGTTCGGCCACCACAAGAAACAGTACAACCGGATGCGTCAAAACTCACCTCGGCTCCTCTGTTGACCAATCGGCCAACGGATGGCATTCATTTCGGGAACGTAGAGTACTTTCGACAGCAACACTTGCTTTACTGTTTGACCTTGTACCACTATTACCACACTCGGCGTATCGAAACTTCTCTTCTCGATGCGTTCGAAATATGCCCGGTTCGAACAAATATGCCACGACGAACCGGACTCAACCGTCCAATTATCGATCGCGTCACCGATCGCAAAAGCGAATGCATCTTCTTCTAGCAAACAACAGTTTTCTTACTCGGAGCTTTTTCATTTACCCTCAGAGCTTTCTCACTTTTTTCGCCCCCTTTACCTTTCATCACTTCATCCATAATTTTCTGCTTCACCAACTCAAGCGTAATTTCATCTTCTTTACGACAGTCCAGAGCCGTCGTCAAGGTACTGAAGGATTTCGGTAGGCTGCGTAGGATCATCATCATTTCAAGCTCCCTGCCAAGTAGCGTCCCAGCTTTCGATAACTTTTCGAACAATTGCCCCATCTCGTACAAATACTGCTCGATGTTTTCTCCGTCGGTGTAGCGCATATCACGAAGACGATAGAAAATGCCTACTTTTTTATACTTTTTCGTGGTGTTTCTGCAAACTTTCCCACGCTTTGCAGTCGTTGTGTTCCAGATGAGCGCATGTTGGGTCTTCTCTTCCAACAATCCGATAGTTGCTCTGGCCTTTTGATCTCCCGCTTTCCAAACAACCACTTCCGCAGCATTTCCGGGACTTGAACTCGTCGCAACAAACGCTGCTGGCGGATCTTTTGGACACACGTATTTCCACAGGTCTTCCCTAACCAACAGTAGTTCGACAGTGAATTTCCAGCTGCCATAGTTCTGGTTGTTGAGCTTCGGAATTCCTAGCCGCTCCATCCTAATTACTGATCAGATAGCACACAATTTTTACTTTGTTTTTCCTGGGCACATAACCTCTTGAAATAAAAACACGATGTGTACTGGTGTGCACCCAGACAACCACAAGTCGTATAACAGTGTTGAAATACTATCGTATATTCTCATATTTTTAGTCAAACTCGCAATTATTTGTGGCCTTTATCGTATCATGTTTAAATTAAATCGTAAAGAACGCAAATTTTCGACTTCTATGCGATGTGTTATTTATTCTTCGTACAGCATCACAAACTAAATCGGATATACATCGCTAACCTTTTTAAATCAAATTTGTTATTACATATTCAATCGCATATGATATCAAATACAATCGTTTAAGAAAACAATGAAATTTGCACGTATATGGCCTCCGCTTTTGCACGATATGCCAAATTTTTGCATTCTATACGATTTGTTTACTTACATACAACACTGTGTTCGAAAAGAACATGTTCGTGCTGTGCTACCAGTTTTCGCGTTTGCACAAACACATCAATTTCCCGAACATGTGTTTGAAAATATACCATGTGATGTGTGTGCGTGGTTTGCATACGATGTTCGTACACGATGTTTGTACCCGAGGTTCGTACATGATGTTTGATCAGTAGGTACATTTTTATGTGCATTTACACCTCAAGCAACAACAGTGCAAAGTGTGTTGGGATTTAGAGAAGCAGTGATTGATTTGTTTTGCCTCGCAGAACGTTTATTTTTTACCAACAATCTCGTCAATCCGATCTTCAGGTTGTACGTAAATTTGGACATACATGATTGTTTGGTTTGATCTCACACGTAGGTCGCGGTCATGAAGTGTTACGTCTGAATTTTTCGGAGGTGTTTTTCCAAATTTTTTTGTATGCAACGTGAAGTTTTATAAAGTGGTGTTGTTTTTAACTAATTCTGCTCTGAATAAAGTTGTGGGAAAGTTATTTGACAAGATGGTTTGAAAAATGCTGTGTGTGTTGTGTGTGTGATGCGGATTTTTAACACGTATTCCTTACGTGGAATGTATCCCAGTGTATTTGTGCTTGTAGAACTAAAATATATAGAGAAATGGCTGATTTTCTTGGAATTTTAGTTCAAAAGATAGTTACATAGCGTAAATAACTACTTCGATCGCGGACCGATTCCCGGCTTTCAACGTAATTAACAAGTTGTATTCAAACCTCGACTAAAGAATAAGTATAAGAAGCGCGGAAATTTCTTTATTTTTAGATGTCTATGTTCAAAAAATCGAATTATCTGTTTTGAATATGGCTGACTAATAACGGTGGATGCCGAGAATTAGCCAGCTACCGGAGATGTGCTACACCATTTCTGTCTAAGATATCTACATTATGTGTTAAATCAAAACTAAATTTGTTCAATTTGAATTCGTGGTTCTTCCTCAAATCAAATTATTGAGCGGAGTGCAAAGGGTTAATAAATCCTTTATAGGACAAAATGACGAATGTTAAATAAATGTTTTTTCCACCTTGATGCAGAATTTCAGTCATTCAAGAGCTTGGTGGAAAGATGCCGCAGCATGTTAAAAGGTACCGAAAGCAGGATGGAATTTAAGACATACTTCGATCTAGGAAAGATTCCTCTGCCTAGAATTTATTGTGAGACTCGATGGGGATCATAAGTCATGATCGACAGTATCCTCAATCATGAAGGATTTAACAAAGACATCGGCAGACAATAGTCAGTACTGGTGCTGAGTGGCGAACTATGGGAATTTAAGAAAGAATATAGAGAAGCGTTCAAGAATATAGAGAAGCGTTCAACTACAAAAATCTTTACATTTTACATTTGGAGATGCATTCTAAATCGATGTTCAAGAATATGCATATGATGCTATGCTAGTACACCCAAAAGTTAAAATTGTAGCAAAAAATGCAAAATTGCAATTTTGCAGTTTTTGCAATCATATCTTGAGAAATCCGCATGATTCTGAAAAGGCAAATTTGCCCATCATGTTCCACAAAGCTTTTTATGGTATAAACAAAGCCATGCAAGTGTGTGCCTAGTGCCTCGACAATCGCAGCAACCGTTGGGTTTTTGTTCAACCGTGAACAACTTCTCAATATGGGTGAGACAATGGCACAGAACGCCGCCACGCCATATGCCACTGTTGCTATTCCGCTGTCAAGTGTTCTATTTTTATTTTCACTCGTCATCACACTCCCATCTCCCTCTCAGGTCACCATGCGTTTAATGAAATAAACGAAGCCATGTAAGTGTGTGCGACCGATATTGGCTTCATTGTTGTAACGTTGAGTGCCTCGACAATCGAAGGAACTGTAGAGCTTTTATTCCGTTCACCTCAACTTGTTATGGTGACTGGATGGTTACAAGAGGGAGCCGTCATGCTGACGGTCGCGGTTCGATTCTCGGTGGTAGCGGATCGAGATCTTTTTTTTTGTGGGCCATTAAATTTACTACTACTAATCAACTGCACAACCTCACGCACACATTGATTTTTTCTAATCGAATTAATGTGTTGCTTTTTTGCCCACGACCAATGTTGCATTTTTTCTCCAAGTTACGATCCATTACATGAGAGATGACACCAAATCATGCGAAATTGCATTACAATCTGGATTTTTTATTTTGGGTGTAGAAGAATGTGACCAAGTGAAAATTTCCTGTGGAACATCTCAGCTTGCTCTGAAATAAGTACTTTTACAACTGGCTAATGAATGAGAAAAGTAATGTGACAACTGGCTAATGCAAAAACACGACTTCCAATATCCACGAACATTATTAAATTTTGAGAATCAAAGCGATACAAAGATCCTCAGCTATATGGCTTAACCTTGAGCACTTTGGCTGCTCCAGCAATTCAGGTATCAGTAGAACGTTACTTCTTTGTCGTAAAAATTCTTCTTGATCAACGACGGCTGCGAATGTCCGCTGAGTTGCTGAATGAAACAACGATCATAAGATGCAACCAATATCTTTTAGTGTTTCTAGTGTCGAAAATTCGTAATAAGAGTAATTGAAATGCGTTTTGTTGTTTCGTTAAGTGGCTTCGCCATTGTATTAACAATTTTACTATTGTCAATGTAAAAATGCTTCATTATTTAACGGTAATTATTGTCTACCGTAGAATGGTAACTACTACTATATTATAACTCCGAGTAGCTTTTTGACTTCCATTTGCATCCCATAACAACTCAGCAAAACATCAGCTCAACCTATATTGAAACTGTTAAAACTATATTTTTGCACCAGATATTTTAAGTCTATATCAGATTTCTTACGAGGAAACTGGGTTGTACAAAATATTTTTGCTAGAGCTCACCATGGACCGTATTGATACATAAAATGAAAAATTTACCAATACTATATGATGTTTATCGTGGCGAACCAGCCCAGGAGGCTGAAAGCCACTATAATAAAGAAACAAAAAAAAAAAAATATGATGTTTATTAAGAAAAAAAGAAGACAGCAAAACGCTCTCATGCTTGTGGAAAAGGTAGCTAAGCCAAAACTGTCAGGATGGTGAAGCAGCATAACAAACGGTTATAAGGATGGGTGGTTTATAGAATAATAAAATTCAAGTGTTTTGAAAATTTCCTGCATTTCCTCACCGTGATGATTTTATTTTGAAACTATCATCATGTCAATAGTTCTTAACTTTGCTACCAAGGCCAGCTTTTGATCCCCAAAGCCTATAGAATACTATGTAGCAGATGCTAATAAGAGACCATCCATTTAGTACATCACGCGAAATACTGAAAAAAATCAACGGCCCCTACACCTACACCTACACCTGCATCTTATACATTGTTTTCAACTTAAGTCTGCACCCTCTATCCTTTAGAACGGAACGTGATTAATGGATGATACCTGAGCTTTTTGCGCAATGAAATGAAAATGTCCGGCTTCGATGTGACGTGAGACAAAGAGGAAGCATTTCTTTCTGTCTCGCACCACAAAGAATGAGCAGACACAGTTCGCCTGTGAAATTCATACGCGCTGTTCTTCGTCTGTTCTGCCTGCACATTCTGTAGGTAGCTGTGTAAAAACACCGTGTTTGAACATTGTGTTTGGAACACGTGTCATGTGTGTGTTTGGCTCGGGCATGTTTGAGATGAACATCAATCAACAACGAAAAGCGGGTACGTATTCAAAGAAAACGTCGTTTTTGCATACCATGTACACGAGTGTGTGTTTTTCAGAAGACTGCTTACATATATGTTTGTATATCATAAGAACAACTTTCAATATACGTACATTTTGGTTGTACGGGCAGTCACTCTACTAATGATAATTTTATTCTTTGTTCTCATACAATGGTAAGGGGTTTAAGCCAGAGTCGATAAAGAACGCTGGTTTAAGCTATAGACACTCAAGTAATAGACCGGACAACGTGCCGCCATGTTGTATCCGAAACGAACATTTCCTCGCATTTCCCATACGATTTGACAGTTGTTTTGGATACATCAACTGTGCCAGACTCACGTTGTCCGGTCTATTACTTGAGTGTCTATAGTTTAAGCGGGAAAAGTATTTTCTTTTTAATTGTTATTGACAGATGTCATTCTGTGTGGTTGTCGCTCTGCGAAGATGTGTTGCCAGATTTAGCGTAACGTGTACTCCTTCACTCTCATCATCCAATTGCGATGTTATCGTGTATACGGAAGCTGCTAGAGAAGACGATTTTCTATTGGCTCGACAAATTTAAAGGGTGTATTCGATAAAAATGGCACACACATATATACTCATCAAAATTAAACTGATTATCGGATTTTCTTGAAATTTTCAGGGAATGAAGAACTACTTATGAGTTTTGATTTACAACATTTGTTTTATTCAATTTAGTCTCCCATCCCGAATGCCCGCACCTTCCTTTTCACTCCACCCATCAAATTTTGTACAACCGATTTTCCCAGTGTTTTTGTTGTTTTTACCCAAATTTTCTTCAATTCTAGCTCTGTTTTTATAGTTTTGGGATGTTTGCGAAGTTCTGTTGCCCAGAATTTTTCAATTGGACGAAGTTCCGGTGAATTTGGTGGGTTCATATCCTTTGGCACAAAATTGACTCCGTTGGCTCGGTACCACTCCAATACGTTTCGAGCGTAGTGGCAGGATGCTAGATCAGGCCAAAACAGAGTTGATCCTTTGTGCTTCTTAATGAATGGCAAGAGACGCTTCTTAAGGCACTCTTCCGTGTAAATCGCACCGTTTATTGTTCCGGAAGTGATGAAGGGAGCACTTATTTCACCACATCCGCAAATCGCCTGCCAGATTAGAAACTTCTTTGCAAATTTCGATAGTTTCTTCTTTCGAACATCCTCCGGAACATCGAACTTCGACTTGGCAACGAAATATTCTTGCCCAGGAAGTTGACGGAAGTCGGCCTTGACGTATGTTTCGTCATCCATCACGATGCAACCGGATTTGGTGAGCAGCTTCGTGTAAAGTTTCCGGGCGCGGGTTTTCGCAGTGATGTTTTGTTTTTCATTCCGATTTGGGGCTTTTTGCACTTTGTAAACATGTAACCCAGCACGCTTCATGGTTTTCTGCACAAAATCGACTGACACCTTAGACTTTTTAGCGACATCTCGAATTGACATGTTTGGACGGTTCTTGAATTGTTGTACGACTTTCCTGGCCATTTTACTGTCCTTTGGACCACTTGTACGACCACTCCCTTCCTTCCTTTGGACACTCAGACGCTCCTTGACGGTTCTTATTACACGAGACACAGTTGTATTTGCAATTCCAAGCCTTTTAGCAATCCACCGGTGGGACGTCCCTGGATTTTGATTGTGAGTGCACAAAATTTTCTCACGGACAATTTCTTGTTTCGACGACATGACTGGAACTACTGAATGTATAACTATGAAACTTGGCAGATGTAAATAATACACTATGGATAAGATCTACTCAAATTTCTAGATTTTTTACTCATACGATTCAAAAGTAACAGAAGATTTTCTGTGTGCCATTTTTATCGAATACAGCCTTTATTTATTCATTTATTTATTATTGATTCGTCAACAGATAAAAAAATTTATTAACCTCACAGGATACATTCAAAGTAAACACGTTATAATAGCTGTTAAAAACGCGAAATATGCTTAGCACAGGTTTGTGTTTGCCGTAGTTGGTCCTTGAGTGCCGGTTTATAAAGAAATATTGTAAACGTAGGTTTCGACGTCGAGTGTTGATGTTCAAGAAACCAAGTAAAGTAGAACAGTCGATGTTTCCCTGAAGAAGGTCACCAACGAAAAACGCTTTGGCCATCATACGCCTCCCTTCCAACAATTCCAGCTTAATGAGCTTCCACCGGCTTTCCTAGCTTGGCAACCTGCGAGGGTCTTGCCAACGAAGATGTCGCAAAGCAAAGCGTAAAATGGCTTTCTATCTCATACACCATTTGGTTTCCACAGAGTCAAAGGAACGAGCAATTGTCTTGCGCTGCTTACAACAGAAATACAACTGGCCTATGCTCAAAATTAGCAAATGGCTTCAGTGTTCATGGACATTAAGGGGGCTTTTTATTCAGTTTGTGTAGACGTCCTTTCAGACAAACTTAACGAGTGTGGCCTTTCACCATTATTAAACAACTATTTGTAAAATTTGTTGTCTGAGAAACATATGAGCTTTTCGCATGGGTCTTCGACAACTTCACGAATTAGGTACAAGGGTCACCCCCAGGGCTCTTGTTTAAGCCCCCTTTTTTATTATTTTCATGTCGGAGACATCGATAGCTGCCTCATGGACAGCTTCGGTTCTCGAGTACGGTATTTTCTGTTTTCAATCCACCGCGAAAACTCATATTCTGAAGCTGCAGCGAATCCAGTACCGTTGTCTTCGTATCGGGTTAGGCTGCGTGAACTCAACTCATACTATGAGTTTGTAGGTATTAGCAGGAGTTCTTTCTTTATCAGATTGTTTTGTGGAGCTATCGTTCCGGTTCCTCATCCGCTGTGAGGTGCTAAATCCATTGGTAATTGAAAATTTTGAAAAGCTAATCGAACGAAATCCTCAAACTAAGTTCATGACACTGTATTATTTGTGCATGACTCTGGAGGTGAGTCTATCTTCGAATGTTCCTAATCGTGATTACTCCCAAGACTTCTCTAGTTCTACTGTAGTTTTTGATCTGACCATGAAGCAAGAAGCTCGTGGAATACCAGATCCACTCTGTTCGGAGTACATTCCATCAATTTTTGCAAGTAAGTTTGGTCATATCATATGTGACTGGAAGTTTTACACCTGTTCCGATGCAGTGGATCATAACACTTGGTTGAGATTAGTCGGACAAATGAACTTGGGATGACAATTAATTGTCCTTGGTTACTCTTGGATGAACGGAATTTTGTTAGTGGACTGAACTGCCGGTGGAAGCATAACTGTCCCATATGACATTTTGATGTTTTTGATTTTTTATGCCAACCATAACACTTTTATATGTACATTCAAAATATAATTCAAACAGGTGTTGTTAATTCTACAAAAATCGTTAATACGATGAGTGATTTTTTTCCACCTGAAATATGGACGCATAACTGTCCCACTAAGAGTAGTTTTTGTTCTAGTGGGACAAATATGCGTCCAATTTATGAGTGGGACAATTCGACTAAGCATTTTTCCGAAATTGATTATTTGTAAGATGGGACAATAATGCGTTCACCGGAAGTGTATTTCGGATGACCAGCTTGAAAAAAATTAAAACACTTTACACTTACTTTAATTGTTATGTTACATATTCTCCGTGCGTGGAGTAACGAGTATGATGAAGAAGAGATGTTCGCTCATCACCATGAGGCATTAAGAGTGCACATTAATGTTTTTGCTAGAATGATAGATCTGTTTGATTTCCTACCTGCCGTACGCTGACAAAACTTTCAATACTTTCTTCAGTTACTTTTTTTTTTAAATTTTAATGTCCACTCTTTGGCGAATGAATCAAGAGAGATCTCGTTTCAACGCTTCTCATCTACATGTCGGATGGTAGCATTGCGCGCTGCTTTTCGCACATTCGATCACTTGTTAGGTTTAGGCGATGCTGTTCTGACGAACGGACGTCGTATCAACAGATAAAGGGCAATAATTATCCTCGAAGAACCGAGACTATTGATTGGACGACGGTATGTTGTTCCATTGGCGAACACTTCGATTGTTCGCACTGAACCGTCATCCCCTGGATATACTGCTGTGATTCTGCCCAGCTTTCAACTAAGTGGAGGTTGTGTCTTGTCGTGCAGAAGGATTACCATTCCAGGTCGTAAATTTGATGTCACTCGAAGGAGTTCCGTGGAAGAAGAGAATTGAGATAGTCTCTGGGCCACGCTCGCCAAAAATGCTCACGCATGAGCTGAAGATGTTGCCATCGATCTAGTTGGTTAACGTTTAATTCCTCCAAGGTAGGCTCGGCTGGAGCTGTCAACGGTCGACCTATAAGATAATGTGCTGGCGTTCTGGCGATCTGCGGGATCGGTGGACAAGCTGAAAAAGGACGTGAGTTCAGAATTGCTTCTATCTCCGTCAGGATGGTCGTCGTTTCCTCGTAGGTCGCCTTGACCGCCGCTTCCCAGAGACCACCGAATTCTGTTGCGTCCGGCGGAATGAAATGCCACTGTATCTCGCCTACTTAGCAGAACTGCTGAATCTTCTTCACCGCTTGTTGATCTTGAAATTGCCGATATAACTCGTGTAGCTTATTGTTTGCTCCATGAAAATTGGTTGCATTGTCTGAATGAACTTTTTCAACAATATTTCTGCGACTGATAAACCTCTTCAAAGACGCTAGGAAAGCATCCGTTGTCAGCTCGGGCACAACTTCCAAATGCACAGCTTTCGTCGCCATACACACGTAGACTGCAACATACTATTTCACCAGCTTCGGGCGATGTGAACCCTGCTTCACTAGGAACGGACCAGCATAATCTACACCAGTCACTGCAAACGGTGGCGATGGTACTATTCTTGACATCGGCAAATTTCCCATTAACTGTTAGGTTTCCACAGGATTTATGCGTAAGCATGTCACACATGAGCGTGTCACTTGACGCACAGTCGATTTCCCTCTGTAGAATAACGCTGATTATACTAGCTTGACCGATGTGAAGATGCTCCACATGCAATGCACTTATCAATTTTTTCGTTACAGGATCTTTGTCGGGAAGAATGAGCTGATGCGTTGCTGCAATCGGTAGTTTTGAATGGTCCAATCGCCCTCCGACACGCAGCAGTCCGTTTTCATACACTGGGTGCAGGTTGCCTAAAGGCTTGCATGATTGATTGGAGACCACTCGTTGAATTTCATCACCAAGGTGCACCTGTTGAATAACCTTGACGATTGTGTTTGATGCTTGACGTAGTTCCTCTACAGTTAAATAAATTTGCTTCACACCATCGGGTGACCTAAACTTTCGGCAGCTGCTGATGAACCTCAGCACGTAGCCCATAATGCGTTGGATTTTGCGAAAAGAGCTGTGATTGAAAAAAAAACGGAAAATGCTCACAACTTACCGCAGAAGTCGCAACATGCACCTTCCGCTCTGGAAGTATGCTCTCAGGTATCTCTTCTGTGTCTTCAACGTCGTATTCGGATTCGGGCAGATTTCGGACCATTCCACCAGAGACCATTCTGCTTCAAAGCTTACGGCAATAGGCCTCGAGAAACGATGTCGGCGGGGTTATCTGCTGAACGAACATAATTCCATCGATACTCAATGGTTTCCTTTTTTATTACAGCAATCCTATTCCACACAAAAATTTGAAGCTGATCCAATGGTTTCTTGAACCATAACAATACGATTGTACTGTCCGACCAGAGGATTACTTTACGAAATGAAATCTGAAGCGCAGAAATGGTTTGACCGATCAATTGAGCAACAGAGCGACCTTAGATTTGCTGCATAGAAGACGTAAGCTTGCTGAACCGTTGATTAGAATATTCCTCAAAAATATGCACGCAGCATACGCCACATTTGATGCATCAGCAAAACCATGCAACTCGTATGCTACAGTATCTGGGAACGTAACGCACCTTGGAATATGAACTCGTTCAAGGTCCGGCAGGGCAGCTTGAAGCCATTTTACCTGAATATACTCGTCGATTGAATCGTCCCATCCTGCTGATGTCCTCCAAAGTTGCTGTACCAATAGCTTTGTTGTGACGATTACTGGTGCGAAAAGTCCGAGTGGATCGAACAACTTTGGCATTTCGGAGTAGGTGATTCGTTTTGTGGCTGGCTTGTAATAAGGAATCGATGCTTGGCTGATAGACGATCGTAAAGGTATCGGTTTTGGGATCCCACCGAACTCCAATCACTTGTTGATCACTTTGTTGGGTCCATACTCGGGAAGTGGAACCTTCTTTTCACGATCGGCGAGAGGAATGTGCTCGAGAAATTCTTCCGAGTTGGAGCACCTATTATGAATATGAAACCCACCTCTTGCAAGTAAGGCGTTTTGTTGACGTTGATATTCGATGGCTTCTTCTAATATATTGGCACCAGACAGAACATCATCGACGCAGAAGTCTTCCAAGATCCGAGCACCGATAGGAAACTCCGAGTCGTCTTCATTAGCAAGCTGCACCAAACACCTCGTTGCTTGGTATGGTGCATAAGCTGTTCCGTAGGTAACGGTATTTATTATATATATTCCATCTGAGGTCTTAATGAATTTGTTTATGACGGGGAAAAGCCGTTTTAATTTGGCGTAAAAACCCCATATCTTTTGCAAAACAATACAGTCAAAAACAATACAATACAATACAAAACATTGATTAGTTGCACATTCGTAAACATAATTAAAATAAACAGGATTACAAGCGTAGAGTAAAGTCAAAGTATAAAATAAGAAACATCCATAGTTCGGAGCAGTCCTCGTCGTCAATCAAATATCCTTCTCGTAGTACGCCATTCTGTCAGTCTACGTTTGAATGTTGCCAAAGTACAGTTAAAGTCGAATAGAAAATACACAACGTTGAACCTAGCTGACATGAAGCGGATAGGGTCATGAAGTCCATATGATGAATTACGGGGTTCAAGCAGCAAGAAGTCCCGCTGGCGAAGCATTCGTTCAGGAGCGTAGAGGTTGAGCTGACTTAATAGCTCCGGTGAGTCAATTCCACCTGTTAGTGTATTGGCAACGAAAACAGCTTGCACAATATTTCGCCTATGGTCCAATGTCTGTGGTCCCAGCAATCTGCATCTTTCTTCGTATCGTGGAAGGTTCAACGGGTCACGCCACGGTAGGCGACGCAGGGCATATCTCACGAATCTTCGTTGAATTGATTCGATCCTAGCTGTCCATGTTGCCTGATATGGGCAGCAAACAACAGAGTTGGATTCCAAAATCGACCGCACCAGAGCACAGTACAAAGACCGAAGGCAGAGAGGGTCTTTAAATTCACTAGATATTTTAAAAATGAAACCCAGCTGTCGATTCGCTTTGCTGATAATATCGTCGTAATGCAATCGATACGTTAGGGCCGAATCCAGAGTGTCGCCAAGATCACGAACTTGATGAACACGTTCGAGAGGCTGGCCGTTCATTGCATAATTGTGCGTGATCGGATTGAGCTTGCGATGAAACGAAATGATGTTGCATTTGTCAGCATGTTTCGGGTGCACCAATCAGCGAACCGATCTAACAACAGTTGCAGTGCATAGCAGTCCTGGATGGTTTTGATTTCATGGTCAATTCTTCGTAGGCGTTCAAGTAGTATCCCATGGTCAACTCGATCAAAAGCAGATTTGAAATCAGTGTAAGCAGTGTCGATCTATGCACCAGCATCAATGTTGCGTATGCAAAACGAGGCAAACTGTATGAGATTTGTCGAGGTTGATCTCTTGGGAAAGAAACCATGCTGATCCGTAGAGATGTAATTCTTACACGAGTTGAAAAGTACCTCGTTCATTATGATCTCGAAAACCTTTGAACAAGCACACAACGAATTTATGCCTCTGAAATTCTCGATGTTCCGTCGATCTCCTTTTTTAAACACAGGGAACTTGACTGACGAGTATCCTCAAAGAATGAGATGGGTCTGATCTCCGAAAACATCGCAGGAACCGCTTGTCAACTAGCGCCGTGAGCACATCTTAGCTACATCGGCTGAAAAAGCATTACGATACTTACGGAACCGCAGCGTGATTGAGAATAGTCCATTTTGCACCACGGGGCCGACTTGAAGCACCTCGTTTAGCGATAGTTTAGATGATTCCGACTTGTCACTAACATCGAACACTACACGACACTTAGTGGTTGAGCTCGATGGTCAAAGCACCGCATGATGGGGCAGGAAGTATATTCATCATATTCCTTGATGAAACCAGTGTATGCTTGCTTAAGTTCCGGATTACGTTCTAATCGCTTTTCCAGCATGAGGAATCGTTTGAGCTGATTAAAGTTGTCCTTGAATGGCAGTTCCACTATGAACCTACCGGTAGCATCTCGTTCGTACGTCAAAAGAAAATGGGCTTCACTTCATAGCTGTTCTGATGAAAGTGGAGAAGCGTTTGTACTGCCTCCAAATTCCAGAATTGGTGAAGATGGAATCTATTGAAGCAAGGTTGGCGTGTTGGATCGCTGCACCCGAAACATACGGGTCGTTTATTACACCTGCTACCACCCATGCGAGATGAGGATCTCGAAGTTGTGGTAGGTTTTCACCAAGGCTCAGGTGATCGGGCTTCAAAATGTCGAAGAAAAGTTCTCCGATTAGCATGTCGACTTTCTCGAGGCAGAAGAAACGTGAATCGGCAAGTTGAATACCATCAGGATCTGAAATCGATCGGAATTTGACGAAAACTTTGTCACGAGCTAGTCTTCTTAAAGCATTCATTCCAGTGATCAGGACGTTGGCTTGCTTCTTGGGATAACCGAGGCGGTTGGCCATTTCTTCGATGACGAAATTCACTTGTGGCCCACTGTCAAGTAGGACGCTGCATGGATGTGATCGTTATGCTTATCGTTGGCTTGAACGACAGCAGTGAGTAGCAGAAGCGTCTTCGATGCTTGGGATTGCTTGATCATGTTGTGGATACGAATTGATCCATCACCGAAACAGGAGGTTAAACAACAGCTTGGGTGGTATCTATAGGAGATTTCGGCGAAGCGACGTTGGCTTTAACATCCTGGCTGCTGTTCTTTTCGTTGTCATCGTGTAGGAGGGTGTGATGCTTTCGATTGCATTTTCGACACGTTTTGCTTGACGTACACTGTTTTGACTTGTGTCCCTTGCGAAGGCAGCTGAAGCGCAATCCTGTCTTTCGCACTTGCTCTGCTTTTTGAGTTGTTGTCATTTTCTTAAACCTCTCGCACTAGAAGTTTGTTACGTTTGTTCGAACTTCGGCAGCGCTCCTCTCAGCTGAGTACGCTCCCATTCCATACGCGTCGAATCATCTAGAGCAGAGGCAATGAGGTACACTGTAATGTGTTCGGAGATACCGATTATGTCTTGCTTGTGGTTTCGGAGGCTTTCTAGGCATCCGGTTGCTTCACTCAGTAGGCTGTCTAGTTCCTTGAACGTGGCTCTGGATACTTTCTTCAGTGTCAGCCCTTGGATGTGCAATTCCACAACACGCTTGTTCTCGTATCGGTCCGTTAGTACGTTCCAGGTTTCCTGATAGTTCCCTTCGTTGATTATTCTGGCATCCACTACACCCGCTGCAAAGCCAACCAGTGCTTTACCTAGATGCTACAATTTGAGCGATTCCGAGTCTCCAGATTGCACTATCACGTCTTGAAAACTCGCCTTAAACTTCGGCCAATTAACGTAATTGCCGTCAAACGTAGGAATTAGTGCTTTTAGTGGTTGCTGCTGAATGATGGCTTGTGGTTGTGGATTAGGATATTTAACAGGCTGTTGTGGGGTAGCCAAGTTCATCATTTCCTGTACAGGGTTCGACAAGTCACTATGACGATCCTCGAAAGTGCAGTAGATATCGTCCTGCGCATCCGACGCTTCGTCAGGAATAAAAGTCATAATGTCGCTAAGGAAATGGCTAAACTCGCTGTAGCTCGCTACAAGTTTTTTCCATCGTACACTGCAGTTGAGCCAACTTCATATTCTTGTGGTCTCGCAAGGTCAATTGAATCCTCACGAGCTTCTGTTCACTCTGTTCTCGCTGACGGAGCAAGCCTTTCAATGTTCGCATCGTTTCCGAATTCATTCCCTCTTCCCATCTTCCCAATTGAATCCATGAAATGAATCGGACGAATTGGATCTTGAACGCTGCTCGGTTGGAGCACCTGGCAGAAGTGGGGCATTTTGCAATTGTGCTTCTGGTAGTTTTTCGCTCAGCGGTTCTAGCAAATGCGGTTCTTGCACTTGCTCAACGGTGAACGTTCCGCCGGCATTTTCAAACTTTGTTTATATTCTGTTTCTCAGTTGTTCTTACACGCACACACTTTCGACACAGATTTGTTGCAATTACTGGCAGTATGGCAACCTTGCACTTGCGGTTGCGACACGACGGAATTGAATGTTCGATTTGGCAACAGACCACTCAATACGAAATGAAAAGTTCAACAATGAACAGGCAACGTTGCACTTACGACGACGCAACTGTACACGACCTTGAACACGCACACACTTGTTTCGCCTGTTTTAGGTTTTCCACTCGATATTGCGGTTCGTTTTATCATGTGTTCTCGGGATGATAAGATTCTTACTTCTGGCAGAAACCTCTCGTGAACTCCTCTTTGTGGGAAGCCATCCGTGGCCAGGATTTCGATCGGGTTCGACTGGACCAAATTATGTTCCGATGCAGTGGACCATAACACTTGGTGGAGGGTAACCGTCGGATAAATGATCATGGAATGACAATTAATTTTCCTTGGTTACGATTCTCTTGGATGAACGGAATTTTGGTAGTGGACTGTATTTCCACTGACTGGCTCGAAAAAAGTTAGAACACTTGACACTGTTAGTCTTAACAAACTACTTTTGCGTTACTTTTATTAATTTTAATGTTCACTTTTCGGCGATTGAATCAAAACTGATCTCGTTTCAACGCTTCTCGTCCAAATGCCGGATGATAGCATCGCGCGCTGCTTCTCGCACATTCGATCACTTGTTAGGTTTAGGCGATGCCGTGGTGACGAACGGAACAACACCAACGGGTGTTTTTAACGGAATTCTTAGCGCCTCCTTTAAACTTCATAATACTTGCTCCGTATACGTCGCAAAATTGGTGACTATAAACTATGCATTAGATCGAATTGCTCGAATTGCTGTCTTCCATCTGATCAATTTTCCATTTTTACGGATAGTCTCAGCTCACTTCATGCTATTCGTTTTCCAAATATGATCTCTTTGGAGTTCACTATCAAACAATGCTTACACCATAACCTTGGTTTGGGTCCCTTCTTATTGCTCCATTCCGGGTAATGAGAAAGCGGACTCACTTGCCAAGTTGGGCGCTATGGCAGGCGATATTTATGATTGACAATTCAACGATTTTTTCCTATTTTTCGTATCGTTACAGATTAACGCAATGCCCAACAGTAACAATACCGCATCGTCAACGTTAAGATCCCTACCTCCCCATTCTTTCCTGAATCATTGTAAACCCCAACCTCGACTTAGCCGCGATTTTTTTCGGCTTTCCAAAACTAACATAGTTACTAAGTTATTATAATTGTATACATGAAAAGAACTCGGCTCCGTTGTGCCTACGGCACTTAAGTCTCATAAATAAACACTTAAGTTTAAAATAAACAGAAGAGGAGTATGGGATTAGAGATAAAGGAAAAGAATAGAGAATGAGAGGAGATAGGAGGATAAAATAGAGATATGCGAGAGAGGGTTAAGTAATGAAAGGTGCCAGTTTTGTTCCTAATTTATTTCCAACCATCATTTAAAAAAAGCCCCATCCTTACTCCTCGGCTCATATTTCAGCAGATTTTCTTGAAAAAAAAAAATTAATTCCAAAAAATCTACGTAGAAAACATAAATAAAAAGTAACTCACCTATTCGAAAACGAAGATTTTGACCAACCCTCACTACCACTAAAGGAAGATCCTGAATAGTTTGTTCTGTGCCATTTTCATCGGTTGGTAATGGTTGCTGTGCAGGTGGAGTACAAACCAACTGTGTATGAGCCAAACTTGTAACATTGCACTGCATAGTCCCGATTGTAACATTTACGTCTGATTCGTCACTTGCAATATTCAACCCTTCCCCCTCTATAACAAGAGTGTCTCCTTTGTATAACTTTTTGAAATTTGGAAATGGAAAATAAATTGGATCATCCACATACACAATTGCCGATCGTAAGTTTGTGAAATATTTTTTCAGGTCCTTAACCGTTAGAACGTTATCCATTACAAATGTTAATTGGAATGAAATTTGACTTTCGCTCATTTTGAGTGCAGTTGGTGAACTGAGCCTGTTTATTGTCGTATCAAGCATAGAGGCAGTAGTTTGTAGCTCATCCGATGGCAAGAATTGTGTGGTTGAGAAAAGCGATACCGTTAGGGCCGAACTATCGCTTATCAACGATTCTGCAGTCGAAATTAACGCCGAAGGCTCGGTAGTGATATAGCTTCGTCGATTTTTAATACGGCTCAGGTTTTGTCCAACAAGCGAATTTCCATTAAAATGTTCCATATGCCTCAGAAACGAGATAAACTTTAGGTTAACTGCTGGTGAAGGACATTCCATCTGGATTGGATTTAAAACGGTACATATCGATTTGTTGATGCGTTCAGTTTCATAATAAACTTCAATTTCAGGTTTTTGTATTGAGTCCAGATTAGTACCGTGAACCGTCATCATTCTCCCTCCACTCATAAAACTTTTAAGAGGTTTTATCTGCAAAATTTTCGGGTCAACCGTATAATTGAAAACGCTGCAAGTCTCATAGTAACTATGATAGTGATAGTTAGTTCCGCTTAACCTGTTTTGTTGATTATCATCTATGCACTTTAACGTACGATTTGCTCCATCGATCAATAGTGTCAAAATTCGTATGTGTTCAGGTGAACGAGCTGCTGACGTGATGCAAATCAGTCTACCTGACGATGCTTGGGTGATGTTGATATGGCAAGGATAGTCGTCCAAATATGCCATAATTGTTGAACCGATGTTTAGAAACTTTCCAATGATAGAAACTTTAGTACCTCCGGATTGTGGTCCCATCGTAGGATGTAAGCCTGTTAATTGTATGTTTTTATACTGGAATTGAACACTGGATTCAGTGTATCCAGCTTCATTGCCAACTTTAATAGATGCAGTCATGTCTTCAGAAACTGGTCCAGTGCGGCATTCTATTTTGACGGAGATTTCATAATTAGTTAGTTCACATGGAACATTGCCAATTCTAATTTTGCCTCGAACGTCTTCTTCACGAATGCCCAGATTGCTTCCTTCTATGGTTAGTAATGTGCCGCCCTCTATGGGTCCACTAAGAGGCTTAATGAGATCTATCCTAGGCTTTGGGCATTCCTTCAAATGTGTGTCCATTTCGCAGGTATCGTTGTACACGCACTGATTGTTGCACCATGTACATTTATATTTTTTATCTCTAGTGACGCATAAGCTACAGTCCGCATGCTCTCTGTGAGATCCAAGTATATCACACTTGTACAAAATAACTGACACTGTATCTATGTAATGATTCCGGTTCCAATTTACATCCACTTTGGCTTCGTATTCATTTGTGTTGGCTTCATAAGAGTACTGGAATTAAAATAAAAAATAACCATTAGACAAAAATAACAAGTGGTGTATAATAGTACAGTTGTAAATATAGGATAGTAAGTATAGGAGTTTTGTAGTAACGAGGACATAGTCATGGAAATTAATTTAACACTAGTACGATACTCTATCACCAAGAGTAGTGAAGGCAAGAGTGAGTTTATTGATGTTTCTTCTTCTTAGCTCGATAGATAGTCACCATATGCCTTGTTGGTGTCTAATTTTTTTCTTGTGTCTCGACTTGTTGCGCTTTCGAGGATTGTATGACATTTCTCGGAAGAGCATTTTCCAGAAAAACATTTCCTCGGTATAGTTTCTAATTGAGTCTTTTCCCCTCCCCATTGCTCCAGGGATCAACGGCGTCTTAATGATATGATCGTTATCTATAGTTTTATGAACAATTGAGTGTTTGTTATTATACTTACCTAATGAATAGTCACTTGCATATAGTTTGTAGCACTTTCTCTTATGTTAAATATGTTGACTTTAGATAATGTAATGGTTGATATTTAACTGGTTCTTGTTCTTACTTAAAATTTGTACATAAGAATAATATAATTAGCACCTCCACTTTTAACTTTTAGTTTACAATTAGTTTTTTCTTATTTAGTGTTTCGCGCCTCGGATAGAGTTGTAATAACTAACACCAACTCTATTGGAGGAACCTGGAGGGTCCACTAAGGTTCTGCACTAACATTATCATTACTAACAAAGCCCCAATCCAACGTTCAGCAGCTTCTAATTTCCAACTTATGCTTTTCTATCTCCAATCTATCACTTGTCTTTACTTTTTTTCTGCATATCTATTATACATCTACTCTTGGCCACATTTGCACTTTTGTTCTTTCAGATTTTAGAGGTAATTAAATTACCATTATTCGATAGTTTTCTAAAATTATTTCAATTCTAATTCACCTTTATCTAAATCTTTGTGTTTTTGTAATAATTTACTAACAAACTTTCACTTTTTTTTAAACACTATTTAAAAAAAAAACTTTTTTGAGCGTATTAGTAGAACGATTGTGATTGAGAAACTAGGAGAATTTAAAATTTAACACTTCATTTGATCACTTTTTTAAGGTTTAATTTTTTATTTTAAAAAAGTGATCAAATGAAGTGTTAAATTTTAAATTCTCCTAGTTTCCCAATTACTAACAAAGCTTAAGATAGGACGTTGTGATAGTATCACCATATATTTAACATTTTCCATTTCTATCTCTTTTCCGTTGTGTTTTACGTGCGGAGACATCAAGTAAAAATGAAGCATATGAGAAACGATAATGGAAGCATATTTGTCAAAAAAACATCGGTTTGTTTTCTGAGTTGGTGATTCAGCAGTATAAAACAAAGCAAGGAACCCAAGAACACCAAACCAAGATCATGGAGTTACGGAGAAGTGTAGTGGAGCATATAAGAAACCACATGGAAGACTTCAGGGAATCCTTAGCAGTTACAACTGAAGAGATGCCTCACTTGGGTGCAACATTGGAACTCAGGACTACTTATTTCCTAGAACGTCTAGCTGAGACCTACGAAAGGGGAGGGGAAGAGACTATAGCTGTGACAATCGAGATCTTCAGGAGGAAAATAGAGGTGTATCACGAAGACGGTCCTATAGTGGTGTTTGGTGAAAGGCACAGAGCATATGGTGTTTGAAGAATTGCATACCGGACAGCATTCAGGAGCAGATGCAACCCGTCAAGGAATCACTATGATAGTGATGTCCAAAAATTCGCATCAAGCTCGAAAAGAACCAATGCTGGCACCAATAGCGAAGACTTAAACCCTCTCAGATCATATATTACGAATATCCAGAGTCATGTAGGACCAAATGCACCACAACTAAATATTGGCTCTGGAATGGATTTGCAACAATCGTCGCGACAAACTCAACAAGGGAATAAGTTCATCATTGCTAGTTGGAACGCAAGAAGATGCTCGGAGGAAGCTAAACGGAATGCAATGGATACCCACTTCATAAGCAACAGATTCTCGATAATAGCAATACAGGGAACCCGCCTAGCACAATGCACCGTAGAGAAAACAAATAACATATGGTTTAAAGTAAATACAGAAGGATACCGTGAGAGACTGGGCGGAGGCACGGCCATTGTGGTGGCAAAATGTATCATCCAGGAGTATAAGTTCCGAAGAATCAGCAGCAACTCTTGCTCATATATGTTCGAGATATTTGGAGAAAGTGTGATAATGGTGAAGTGGTACGCAGGCTGAAAATGAGGTGTTTAGCATCTTGAGAGCATATATGCTAAATCTGCGAGGAAGGTTCGGAAAACGCATTATCATAATAGGTGATATGAACGCAAGAATTTTAAAGAACGACCTGTCTAAAGACGACAAATCACTGATTGGGAAAAACCTGCTGCATGATCAATGTAATCCAAATGGATGGGCGTAAACACATCTTATGCATGTGATATAATTATAAGATGTGGAGTAAATAAAATTGGACGTCTTGTTTCGACTTCAGTCAAAGTACCACTCCTCGTATATTTCACCTATTCTGCTTATGACACCTCGCCCGAGCCGAGCCAACGCTATACGCTCTCTAGATCTCTCAACTCTCGCGATCACTGGATTGACTTTCTGTTTTACCGTTGTCCTGATCATCGTAGGGGTATTGCCTACTACACCGTTACAGCTCTTTTATCCTTAAGTTAAAATTTTAAAATATTCAGATTTTTTTTAGAAACTTACAGTGACTTATAAAAGTATTTTAATTCAGAATGCAAAATTCAATTATGTTGCAAAATCTCAACGAGATAACTATCGAGAAATATAAATCCTTGACAATTCATCTAATAGTATTCATAATCTTCTTTTCTCTTCTTCTTAAATTTTCTTTTCGAACTCCGAATTCCATCAGTTGGCTGATCTGTCTGATGATGTCTCGATGGAGGGATTTCTTCCCCCGAAAAAATGAAAGATTCGGCCTCGAATCCATAGAAATCAGAACTACAGTCTGAGACGTTGGAACACTCTTCATCGTCATCTTCCTTCCTGCGCTTGCTACTGTGCTGTGCTGGTTGTTCAAAATGCGTATGTTGCTTGTTTGGCTCAGTTGACAAAGAGGCGTTCTCTCCATCGAAACCAAAATTTTAGCTGCTTTCCGGCGTGAACCTGGCACAACTTTAAGTTGACGCTTGTGCGCCGAAACGACTCTTGCTCCCAGAGAAATGCTTCAAATCAAGAACTGTATCCTCGTCGTTAATCGCACTAATGTACTCCGTCGCTGCCGTTGGTCTCGCAAAAACATTTCTCCATCCAGCGTAAAAAATTTCCAGCCAGGTGCGCCTTATCGATGGAACAAAATAATTTCGGCAACCTAGAACTACCAGGTAAAACATTCCTTGGATGTCTCCTAGCTGAACCAAAACCTCAACCTTCCCTAAAACCTTCAGTTTTTTGCCGTCAATAACTACAAGTCGCTTATTGCATACTTTTACAGGAAGATTCCTAAAATTACGCATAAACAAATCCTCAGAAATCACACTTTCCGCCGATCCGCAGTCTATCTCTATAGTTATTGGCCTGTTTTCAATATTTAAATCCACATAACATGGTGTGCTAATTTTGTTTACAGATGAAATCATTAAGCAGGGTGAATCATCCTCCGAATCCGTCTGCATATCCTCCTTCAAGTGCTTAAATAGACCTGAAGTTCCTGGTTCAGAAGGTTTAGGTGAATTAACAAATTTTACACTGGACTTAAATTTGCGAGGGCTATTGTTCTTGAGCTTGTAGCAGTATTTCCTTATGTGTTCTTTCTTCTTGCAATATGAACAGAAAAACTCCTTATTGAAATTATTGTTCTCTCCATCATATCTTTCGTCGCTTTTGTCCCTATATGAAAATCGTTTTCTACTGTCACTCCTACTTCTACTTCTGCTTCGGAAATGTTGCCTACGAGGTGCACGGTCCGATCTATCACCCAAACGAGCTATTACACTACCTCTTCTCTCGTCATCAACTCTTAAAAATTGAGTTCTGTCGGAAGCTATCTCTTGATTCACAATAATTTTTTCCGCCTTAGCTACAGTAAGATCATCCTTATCGAACATACGTTTCTGTAACTTCCGATCAATAATCCCAATAACTAACACATCACGAATGGCCCTTTCTTTGAAATCACCAAAATCGCATTGCTCAGCTAAATGCTTAACATCAAGCACACAATCAACCGCCTTCTCAAACTGACATTGCCTACGCGTCCAAAATTTAAAGCTGTGTATCACATCGGAGTTTTTTTATCATATCGCTATTTCAATTTTTCCGTAATTTGTTTGTACGTAAGATCCTTCAAGCTCTGCCCTGGAAACAAAAGTTTTAACTGCGAAAACACTTCTGTCCCACAAACCGCTAAAAACGATGTCCTAAATCTATCCTCGGTATAATTATTATGTTCCAACATCCATTCTAACTGTTCCAAATACTGAGAAAATGGTATGGTTCCCGGAATAAAAGGTTCAGAGGTTGGATTGATAGACATTCTTGGGCAAATTAAATACACAAAAATTTAAAATAAATATTTTTTTTAATCACACTCAAAAATATACTGTTTGGACAAAGAACACAATAAATTTAAAAAACACAAATAAGTGTCATAAAGAAATCACATACACGGAGAAAAACAAATATACTATACAGCATAAATTCTATGCTAAAACCATATTCGATCTATCCAGTCATTGGAATGAATAAACCAGGTTTATGCATTGATAAGAATAAATCAAATATATGCATTCCAATGTATTTATCAAATTTATGCATTCCAATGCTTACTTTGAATATATGCATTGCAATGCATATTTGTATAAATATATATGCATTCCAATGCATAAATCAAATGTTTGCACAACAATGCATATTTAAAATTAAAATTAGAAAAATTAGGCAAAATTATCAATCAATGTGAGCAGATAGTTGAGTATAGAATAAACGCTTCTATAGTTGCGATATGTTAGAAGTGCTGTTAAGGTGAATCGCTGCTCCATGTATTTTCTCCTATTTTTTATCCCTCTCTCTCGCAATTTAGTTACTAAGCATACAAACTGATGCGATTAAATTTTCAATATCTAGTTCAGATTCAGAGTAACATCAATTCTAAATGTTGATGTAGGCTGCCGTTGAGAATGCTTCAGTCTAAGCCCTTAACATTCTCCTTCCATGGTAGCGCAGGTGATCCACAGCTTTATGGACGTTCTCATGTTTGTCAATGTACAATTTAATCATCAGTTTTCGTTTCAGCGATTTCTTCGGCTCATTTGGTTTGTCCATATGTGTTCTTTAGAATTCAACTAACTATTGAAAAACAATGAGATACTTTTGGGTTTAAAACAAACGTTTTTCAATGAATTCGATTACCAACAACGACGTAACAACAATTGTTCAAGTACTTCTTCAAAAAAAGCAATTTTTGCATCACAAAACTACAAATAACCTTCTGGGAAGGAAAGCGTTGAGGCAAAAGGTAATGGACTTCGCAAAATGCACGCGCTTTCAGTAAACAAAAAAATATTAAATTTGCAAATCGTCTAAGCTCCTAAAGTGCCTAAAGTATAAAACGCCGGTAACGCAATATTCACGGAAAATAATAATTATCTAAAATGTATTGCAATGCATAAAATATATTGATTCAATGCATACTTTTTATGGTTTTTAGGCCATGAACATGAATTACTCGAGATATGCTCGATTGGCTCCGCCAACTGACAGTTCAATTTGGCTCCCGTCGTTGTATCCGCCAAACTATGAATCTAGTGACTATACTGTTCACCTCAAAATCACTCGGAACCATCACAATCAAATGCGCTTTGCAGCTGGTGTTCACTCAGATGCGTCGTCTCCCAGTGCCCACTGTATGAACAAAAGGGATAGACAAAATGGTGTAATAGTAAGTAGCAATCAACTTGAGGAATGAGCGCACAAAAGAGTTTCGGTTGATGGTAGCATTCAATAAGACGATTTTCTCAAAATGCCCGTTTCCCTATACGTGTCCACTTTATGCGCACTATTCAATTATGTTAAAATCAGACAAAAAGAAATGCTGAACAATTCTACTGCCTGACAAACTGCTTGAGAAACATGCTACGCAGAAAAAAAAATGGTTCCAACAGCGTTCACCATTCACGACGAATAAAAACTCACAATTTGCAGTGAACTGCCTGTATTTTCACTTGCTTTCACTCGCGAACTAACTAAAAAACTATTTCCCTCGTCGCCACTGATATAATTATAAGATGTGGAGTAAATAAAATTGGACGTCTTGTTTCGACTTCAGCCAGAGTACCACTCCTCGTATATTTCACCTATTCTGCTTTTAACACCTCGCTCGAGCCGAGCCAACGCTATACGCTCTCTAGATCTCTCAACTCTCGCGGATTGACTTTCTGTTTTACCGTTGTCATGAGCATCGTAAGGGTATTGCCTACTACACCTTTACAACATGGATTCAAACTGAAACATTATCTTTTCTTTAGCACATCACCATCAGTGAATATCACCTGGACAAATGGTAAAACACATTGCCCAGTGAACAAGCGAACAGAACAGTTTGTTCGGTCAACTCTCCGTTGCTTTGGAAGCTTTTCACAAGTTGTTTCAAGTCCTCAGCTCTAATTTTTCTGAATCGCGAGTGAAACCGAGTCTTGGTTTTCGGAAGTAGAAAACGTTGAGTGTTAAACAGTGCAACAACGCCATTTATTGCAATTAGCAGTATTGCCACGATCGAAAAGCCATATTGTTCCACATCAGCAGGCCATCGTGTGTAGCGTGCAGTCGATCATCTGCTAACCACCACCGACCAGTATCACCAGTATCATTACCATCATCGTTTAGCCGTGTGTGTGTGTGTGTATGTGTGTGTGTGTGTGTGTATGTGTGTGTGTATGTGTGTGTGTGTGTGTGTGTGTGTGTGTGTGAGTGAGTGTGGAGAGTGACTGAGAGTGACTGAGAGTGTGTGAGATAGAGTGCCTAGGTTTAATTTGTTTATCTGTTATTGATTGTAGATAATTACGTTAGTGGTTGAGCCATAAGCTCCCACAAGCGAGCCATGGATGATTTATCGGAAGGCGCAAAATGATGGAGTAGCTCTTAAAGTTACCCGATCGCGTGCTTATCCGGATAGTTCAGCTGATCCTTGGGTTGTCTATTTTCGGCCTGAAAAGGAACCTCTCAACATTTACCAGATTTCAAACGATCTGACGAAACGATTCTCCAACCTTAAACAAGCTAACGAAATTGCTGTCTCTCAATTTTTTACACTGGAGTATTTTGTGTACATCCCAGCTCGAGGTATTGAGATAGAAGGTGTGGTCTCCGAAGCGAGTTTGACCCCTGAGATCCTGTTGAAGCAGGGAGTTGGTCGATTTAAGAACCCTCTGCTTCCTTCAGTCAAGATACTCGATGTGCGAAAAATAGGCACCGTATCGATCACTAAGGGTGAAAAGAAATTTACCCCCTCAGAAGCGTTTCGTGTGACTTTTTCTGGTTCAGCCCTCCCTCAATACGTCGAGTTGGGAAAACTTAGACTACCTGTGCGGTTGTTTGTACCTCGGGTCATGATCTGCGAAAAGTGCAAGCAGATGGGACATACGACCTCCCATTGCAGCAATAAGGTACGCTGCTCTAATTGTGGGGAGAAGCACGAGGATGGCGCCTGTGCAGACAGCACACCAAAATGCGTTTTCTGCAAGGAAACTCCTTCACATGCTCTCTCATCTTGCCCGGCGTACAAACAACGCGGGGGGAAAATTAGAACGCTCGCTAAAACAGCGTTCCAGGCAATCTTTCGCCGAAATGGTGAAAAAAACCTCACCATTACCCAATGTCAATACAAATCCCTTTGCTCCTCTGTCAGATGACGAGTCTGACTTTGATTTGGCTGAAGAGGGAACATCATTCAGCTTTCCGGAAGGTGCTTCACGGAAGCGAAGACGCGTCCGCCCACGGAAAGTTGCTGAACCGGAGCCCAAAACCAGCTTGCCCAATTCAAGGAAAGGTGGAAAAAAGGAAAATCTTAGTCCACCTGGTTTTCGTAGTACTAACTACAGCCAGGACTTTCCATCTCTCCCGGGGACATCCAAACCCCCTGAAGCCCCAATTTTAAGAACAGAAGGCTGTTCTCATTTGATGACATGTCGAAGGTATCTTTAAGTACCTCGAAATTTCTGACCCTCTCAAAAGCATTGTTTTGGCAATGCTTCCAACAGTGAAGACCTTTTTGAAGCAATTGACAATTAAGTGGCCCCTCCTTGTAGCTATCATTTCCTTCGATTGATAATTTGCCAAAAGAGGTCGGGGATTTGATCACTGTTCTACAGTGGAATTGTCGAAGTTTGATTCCTAAATTGGAATCATTCAAATTTTTAGCTCACACTACCGGTTGTGATGCATTCGCTCTTTGTGAAACATGGTTCTCTTCCGAAATCAATCTTCCGATTCATGATTTCAATATTATTCGTCTTGATCGTGAGGATTTGCGTGGAGGGGGAGTACTTTTGGGGATCAAAAAGTGCTACTCCTTCTATAGAGTGAATTTTCCTCCTATTCCAGGTATTGAAGTTGTCGCATGTCAGGCTGTTATTAAAAATTAAAGCCTTTGCATTGCTTCCGTTTATATTCCTCCAAGAGCCTCCATTAACCGAAAACAACTCTCAGATGTTTGTTCGGTTCTTCCTGCTCCGCGGTTGGTCATGGGAGATTTTAACTCTCACGGTACGGCTGGGGAGAACTGTACGATGATAACCGGTCTTCCCTAATATATGATCTCTGTGACAACTTCAATATGACAGTACTTAACAATGGAGAAGTAACACGTTTGGCTGGTACATCCTCAGTTGGCAGTAGATTAGACCTCACACTTTGTTCGAATTCATTATCGTTGGATTGCACATGGAATGTGATTCAAGATCCCCACGGTAGTGATCATTTGCCCATAAAAATTTCGGTTGCCGCCGGGTTCAATCCGTCAAAATCTGTCAACGTCACGTATGATCTTACCCGTCACATCACAAAGTTTAGGACAGCAGTAGATGAAGCCGTAACGACGGTAAAAAGGCTTTCACCGCTGGAAGAGTATAACTTCCTCTCCAACCCTATCTTAAACAGCCCGCTTCAAGCTCAAACTCGACCAGTTCCAGGAACGTCATTTCGCAGGAAACCTCCTTCTCCATGGCGGGATCAGCAATGCACCGAGGTTTACTGTAAAAAGTCCGACGCGTTTGAAGTTTTCCGTAGACGTGGAACACCTGAGCACTTCGAAGTATACACGGCTCTCGAACGTGAACTTAAGAGCCTCATCAAGGCCAAGAAACGCGGTAACTGGCGAACATTCGTAAACGGGCTATCGCGCGAAACGTCAATGAATACTCTTTGGAACACGGCGCGAAGGTTGCATAACCGAACTACGAACAACGAGAGCGAGGAGTACTCGGACCAATGGATCCTCAAGTTCGCGCGAAAAGTTTGTCCAGATTCTGTGCCGGCACGGATGATTCCTCGCGAAAACACGAATTCGATAGATAAGATCAGCCAACCCTTTTCAATGGTAGAGTTCTTTCTCGCACTCCTTTCGTGTGGCAATACGGCTCCAGGGGCTGATAGGATCAAGTTCAACTTGCTTAAGATCCTCTCAGATGTCGCAAAGAGGCGCATGTTGTACTTGTTTAATCAGTTTCTGGAACTCAACATTGTACCGGATGATTGGAGACGGGTGAGAGATATTGCCATTCAGAAACCTGGTAAGCCCGCGTCCGACCACAACTCCTATCGACCCATCCCGATGTTATCCTGTATTCGAAAGTTGTTGGAGAAAATGATCCTCTTCCGTCTGGACAAATGGGTTGAGACGAATAACCTGCTTTCAGATACTCAATATGGTTTCCGTAGGGGTAAGGGAACGAACGATTGTCTCGCGTTGCTTTCCACAGATATTCAGTTAGCTTTTGCTAAAAAAGAGCAAATGGCTTCTGTATTCTTGGACATAAAGGGGGCTTTTGATTCAGTATCTGTTGAAGTTCTTTCAGATAAACTCCACGCTTGTGGCTTCTCACAATTAATGAATAATTTTTTGTACAATTTGCTGTCAGAGAAACATATGAGCTTTTCTCTTCGAACCTCTACAGCTTGACGATTTAGCTACATGGGTCTCCCCCAGGGATCATGTTTAAGCCTCCTCTTATATAATTTTTATGTCAAAGACATTGACGGTTGTCTAAGTGACAACTGTACGCTGAGACAACTTGCAGATGACGGCGTAGTGTCTGTCACAGGATCCAATGGGATCGATCTGCAAGGACCCTTACAGGATACCTTAGACAATTTGTCTACTTGGGCTCTAGAGCTAGGTATAGAATTCTCTACGGAGAAAACTGAGTTGGTAGTTTTTTCTAGGAAGCATAACCCTGCACAACCGAAGCTTCAAATTTGGGGTAAGCCGATAACTCATTCTATGTCATTTAAATATCTTGAGGTCTGGTTCGATTCTAAGTGCACCTGGAGATCCCATATTGAGTATGTGAAGCGAAAGTGCCAGCCAAGGATCAACTTTCTCTGCACAATTACCGGGACCTGGTGGGGAGCGCATACGCAAGATCTTCTAACGTTGTACCGGACAACGATTTTGTCGGTTATCGAATACGGTAGTTTTTGTTTTCAGTCAGCGGCTCGGTCACACATCATTAAACTGGAACGTATTCAGTATCGGTGTCTTCGTATCGCGTTAGGTTGCATGCACTCGACTCACACCATGAGTCTTGAAGTGCTGGCTGGCATGTTGCCAATCTCGGATCGGTTTTCAGAATTATCTCTCCGGCTCCTCACCAGATGTGAAGTTATGAACCCCCAGGTGATCGAAAGCTTTGAGAAGCTCCTTGAGTTGAATCCTCAAACCCGCTTCATGACTTTGTACCATTTGTACATAACACAGGATGTCAGCCCTTCGCCGAACATTTCCAATCGTGTTTGCTTCTCCGATTTCGACAATTCGGTTCATTTTGATTTATCCATGAAGCAGGAGCTTCGTGGAATCCCAGAGCATCATCGTCCTATGATTGCTCCTGTGATATTTGCTGCAAAGTTTGGCCAAGTTGATCCCATTAAATCTTTCTTCACTGACGGATCTTTGATAGAGGAGTCAGCAGGCTTTGGTATATTTAATGAAATTTATAGCGCCAACCGTAAACTTCAAGCTCCTTGTTCCGTATATGTCGCTGAATTAGCGGCAATACATTTGACGCTAGAAATTGTTGCCTCATTAACACCGGATCAGTACTTCATTTTTACGGATAGTCTCAGTTCTATAGAGGCTATTTGCTCATTGAGGGCGGTAAAGCACTCCTCGTATTTTCTCATGAAAATACAGGAGCTTCTAAGTGCTTTATCTTCGCGTTATTTTATCATCACCTTTGTATGAGTCCCATCTCATTGTTCAATTCCGGGCAATGAGAAAGCGGACTCGCTTGCAAAGGTGGGCGCTATGGAAGGCGATATTTGTGATCGACAAATCGCCTTCAACGAATTTTTTCCTATTTTTCGTCAACAGTCACTCGTCAGCTGGCAGTATAAATGGAGTAAAGGAGATTTGGGGCGTGGCAACATTCTATCATCCCAAAGGTGTGGAAGAAATCTTGGTTTAGGGGGATGGATATGGGTCGAGACTTCATTCGTGTCATGTCTCGCCTCATGTCCAATCATTATTCTTTGAACGCTCATTTATACCGGGTTGGGCTGAGCGACAGCAATCTCTGTGAATGTGGACAAGACTATCAGGACGCAGATCACGTTATTTGGTCTTGTGCTGAGCATCGTGGTTTCAGATCGAGGCTTTATGATTCCCTTCGGGCTCAAGGTAGACAACCCAGTTCGAGATATTTCGGCTGTACGTGGTTTGGAGTACATGAAACTCATTTATGTATTAGAATTATATTGTAGTTAGTTTAACCTTTATGTTTAGTATAAGTTTTTTTTAAATATGTGTATGTGTGTGTGTTTTTTATCTTGTTCAAGAAATTTTCAAGTCAAAAAAAAAACCATAAGTTGTATAGTTATAAGTGTTTAGATAATTTAGAATTTAAATTTAATGTGTTATGTAAACCATACTTTAAATTCCCACCCTCTTTCCCATCCGTAATTTGTAATTCCTATTAACCTCGAGACGGCCGCGAGTAATCGGCTCTATCCTTCTAACTTTAGTTTTAAGATAAATGATGTATAAAATTATGAAAATTTGGCTCTGTAAAGTTGATTCGATTGAGCCTGTACAAATAAATGATTATTAAAAAAAAAAAAAATGGTAAAACTGAGTCATACAACGAAAGTTGATGTTCTAGGAACTTTTTTTCCTGACATTTCAACATTTAGGAGTCTTCGCTAAAATTTGCGAAATAACTTAAAGTTTTCACAGTCAAAAAATAAAATAAAATCGTTAAATATTAATTTTAATTTTCGATTTTCCGAAAAAAAAATTAGAGTGTATTATTTTCACAACCATCACACAAAGGGTCATAACTTGTTCTTGAACTGTACCGTGCTATTCAAAATGCTTACGGCCTTTTTTAAACTGACTCTTGTGTACAAATTTTTTTTTTGCATCAGTTGGAAAAACTAACTTTCGTGGGTAAAACGTGTGTACAAATTTTCAATTAAATCGGAGACACTGGAAGTTGGTCGGTGGGTCATTTGCCCTGGAAACGCTCCCATCTAGTCAATAATGATTAATATATCTTAATTTAAGTTTTGTTGTTGTTCGATATTAAATTCTATTCCACGATAGCTCAAACTCAATTCGGCAGAAAAAATGGATGGTTTGGCATAGAACTACGAGAATGAAAAAAAAATACTTCCGTCGATAACAAAAGTTCGTTTTATTCTGGTTTTTCTGGGTTACAGTGTTGCTGGTTTAATTAATCAAAAGAGCATTTCTCTGCCAAATGAGCAAATGACTGAACTCGACCCTCTCCGACTTGGATGAAACTTTGCACATGTCTTCGGAATTGGTGACGATGGATTTTCCGCCGGTTAAGGGAATTTTTTGACTCAAGACAAATTTTTCAAAAGGGCGTATGTGTTTTGTCATGCGTATTTTTCAAAAAATCATAACTCGAAAACCGTTGGTAAAATTGCGTCTGACAAGAAGTTGTAGTTAATTAATTTGACTTTATGAAAAAAATATGTACACTGTAAAAAAAAAAATTTCTTACATAAAATCAAAAATTAAACTTAAAAACAATTAGCAAATCTGTCCAACGTACGATTTTTATAGTAAAAAATTTCAAAAAAGCTTTGAGTCATAAGAAGAAGAATAGAAGTTGTTCTACGATGGAGCAACTTAAGATAAAAAAGTTCTTAGAAGTAAGAAAAATTCATTTTTTTTTCTAATTTGTTGGTTTTGCATAAATAACCATAATTTAATAATATAATACGATTCTTTTAGTAATTTTAAACAAAAATGCTCTTGGTGAGCAACATTCTAAATGTATCCGTTTTCGAGATAATTTGAAAGTAATGTCGAAAAAATGGCTTTTTCCATGCAAATATCCCTTTTTCAAATGTTAGTCGTGATTGTCCATCTGCAAAAGTATTCTTTTCAAATTTTCATTTTCATTTTCATTTTGTGATGTACAAGGGGGTCGAGGGCCAAGTCACCGATGTGAAATTTCACATCGTCCATAATACATCAGGGCGGGGAAGGGGAGTGAGCATCACAGCATCTTTAACCCATGGGGGTCAATTAAGTTCTGCGTGGTTTGTGGTAAACCAGCTGCTCAGGGATTATGGGAAGGTAAAAGGTTTGGGCAGGTTTTTTTATGTAAAAAGTTGTATATCGTTGAACATTTGCCTAATTTGCTTAGCCTCTCGTCATATGGGGTTTCGTTCGTCACATAGCTAGCGAAAAAGATTTCATTTTCATTTTCATTTCATTTTCAAGCACAGAAGGGGTCATAGGGCCAGGTCTCCAGTGATGAAAATCACTGTCCATATGGTAGAAGTATAGATTTGATATCACAGAATAATAACCACAGGGGTCAAGTGAATCCTGCTTAAGATACCGGATAGTAAGAGGCTGTTGAAAATAGGGGATAGTTAGAGTGAAGGAATATCAGGAGGCAGAAAGTGAAGCAAGAGAGAGAGAGAGGTGTTTCATTGCTGAAACGAGACCGGAATAATAGTTTGGTGATTAGTACATTTTAGCAATTGATAAGTTCAACTATGAATTAGTTCTCATCTGTTTCTTCTCCTATTGGTTGTTGTTGCACTGGTACCGCAAGTTACTGTCATCCAACTTGCTTTTCGATCTCATCTACTTACTGTTGATTACAATTTTGAAAGCATTTGCCACTTCTCACGTGTCTGCAGAGATAAATCTGATGATACAAATCTAGCTTTCCTGTTGACTCCAGTATACCAAAAAAGAAACAGATATATAGTCATTAAAAAGTGATATTATCAAAACGAAATGGCTATTCAATATTGTTCAACGGATGTGAAATGAAGAAACATCGGAATTAAGCATGTTTGGAAGAAACAACGAGATGATAAGTTCAATTTCAAATACATTTGTTAGCCTTGCGTTATTAAATTTTTCATTAAAGCATCTCAGTCAACTTATGAAACATCGACTCATGTTCTATGCTAATATTAAAAATGTTTCGTCATATTACATCTTCAAGTGGTCTGTGTAAGCCATTTATTTTGTTCAAGCCCTTTTGAACAAGATGAGGTGAAATAAGGAGCCCAGTATTTTAGAACTAGGATTCAAACAACAATGACATGATGAATGTCATCACTTACTCCTACTTGATTTCCGTCTCGACCAACCTAGCGAAACGTCACCCAATTCCTTACTGAAGCAGTTCAGACAATAATCATGCGTTATTGGCAACAAAAACAAGAGACAGAAGAGAAGAAAAAAGAAATTAGAAAAGAGACAATAACAAAGTAATTATTAATGTGAGTTGATGAAAAGAATTCTAAAAGACACTTTCGCCTACCACCAAGAGTAACAGTAAAGCAGAAAAGAAAAGTTAGTAATAATACATAACTACAATATAACTAATCTACGTAGATGAACGTTGGTTTCGGAGTCTTGTTAGTGCTAGAGTTGTTAGTATAGACCCGTACTTAGCCCTGGCGGTCCCTCTAACAATAGTGATAGGCAGCTGTAGTTAAATCATGCGCAACTGTTTCTATAGCTATGTTAAAGGTATGATAAATCAAGTTTCGAAAAAATAAATAACTTAAATAATTGAAATATCTCAGCTATAATTACTAGTATTAAACAGAAGCTTGATTATATCGACACTTGACGAATCATCGTCAAACCCTTCATCCTTGGCCAGGGATCTGCAAAAGTATTCTTTTCAAATTGTACATAAAATTTTCTACAATATACCTTTTATTACCGAGAATACTAGACAAACTGATTCATTCCTGATATTTACTGTAGGTAACACGACAAAATTATCTGCTTTTACTTACAGTATATTATGAAAACCTAATCCGAAACAAAAATAATTAGTATTCATGTTAGTGTACAAGCGTATTTTGTTCAGGTAGAAACATAACGTATTTAATTAGTTAAACTGTTTATACCAGTAAGAATACAATTGTTACGCCCATTTATACCTATTCATGCATTCCCTTTGGTGTTGACAGAAAATATAATTTACATGCATACCCCTGCACATTAGGCTGATGCAAAATTCGAAATATTTGCTCCCCTAAGCTTAATCGACGCCAATTTGGGTCCTGATAGTCCCCAAAAAATTTTAACACATTTGGTTTTAATTTGGCTTTGCACACGCTATTCAAAGTTTGTATGGGAATTAGTATGAAGAATCTCAAACTTACATTTCCAGATCCCGAACATATATAGTGTAAGTTGTCAACTATCAAAATGCCGAAGATACCTGACATGTACATTTTATACAAAAATAGTTATTCAATAAAACATAAAATACACACTTAAGGTATGATGTTTTATTCTTATTTTTGTTTTCTTATTATTTATATGTTTTTTATATTTTATTTTCATATATTTTATGTATTTAATTTTATTTATATTATTATATATATTTTATATATTTTATATTTATATATTTTATATACATTAGATATTTTTACTTCTTATTATTGTATTTGTTGAATAACTATTTTTGTATAAAATTTACATGTCAGGTATCTTCGGCATTTTAATAGTTGGCAACTTACACTATATGAATCTTTATAAGATTTGGTTTAAGGACATAATACCAAGATGTTAGGGATCTAGAAATGTAAGTTTAAGATTCTTCATACCAATTCCCATACAAACTTTGAATAGCGTGTGCAAAGCCAAATTAAAACCAAATGTGTTAAAAATCATTGGGGACTATCAGGACCCAAATTGGCGTCGATTGAGCTTAGGGGAGCAAATATTTCGAATTTTGCATCATCCTACTGCACATACCAATATTTCAAAAAAGTACCTAAAGTGCATACCTAGTACGTATAAAAAGGATTACATTACAAAGTCATGACATCAGTTTAACAGTGTCTTTCATAAGTAGCGTAAAGTGTAAAACGATTTGAAATGGAACTCGAAACAAAGCATTGTTGTAAACCTTTTCGTGAAATCGGGAGACGGTGTCCGCCTAAACTTAGAAATTTAACTGACAAGTTAATTGAAAAACTTTTATCCATGCAGTGTACGGTCCATTTGGACACGTCATTAAGAATTTGTGATTCATGTCGGTTATATTCGTATCGTCGTAATCCTGTCGAAAGAGTGGAGCAACCAGAAAACGGTGGACATGACGAAGCACCAACCACATCACGGAACGATTTGGAGGAAATACCATCGGCAGCTTCAATTACCTCGGCATCTTCTCAGGACAGTGACCTACCGGATTATTCCAGGATACACAACACTGAGTTATTCAATAATGGAATTACAGGAATAAATGTGTCTCCGATATCCATAAGAGAATTTAAAAACGATAAATACCGTCGGCAAAAATTTGCCGAAATTGTAGCAGGTATTAGAAAATATCTATTCAGCTTACCACCACAAGAAGAAGTCGAATAGTTAGCTACATTGAAAACAAATGTTGTGGAATATCATGAAATTATTTCCAAATTGAAAGAAAAATTCATAGAACCAGATTGTCCGAGAATAGATAAAATACGTATATTAATAGTTTTGCCTAATTCGTGGACGATTCAGCAGATAACGAGCAAATTTGAAACAAACAAATACCCTGCATTACAAGCAAAAGAATTGGCAGCCGAAAATGGAGTATTGGCTACCCCCAACGACAGATCGGGGAATCGTTTGAATTCGGATATAAAGAATCAAGTGATACCATTTTTTGACGAGGACGACATCAGCAGAGCCATGCCGGGACAAAGAGATTATGTCTCTGTAAACACTAATGGCAAGCGTCAACAAATTCAAAAACGGTTATTACTTTCATCACTTAGAGAAACTTTCACTCGATTTAAAGAAGTCAGTGAACATAAAATTGGATTTAGTACTTTTGCAGCATTACGACCAAAACATTGTAAATTGCTAAATGCTTCAGGTTCTCACAACGTTTGTGTTTGCGCAATTCAAGAAAATATTGATTTAATGCTTCACAGTTTAAAAAATATTCATTCAACACTGATTGTAATCAACATTTTGAGAAGTTATTGTGTAATTCATCATCAAGATCAAAATATTGTTACCTCCGTGAATGCGAAAATTGTCCCACGCTGTCAGAAATTGAGATAAGATTTTTAAAAGAACTTGAGAAACATAACTTGTCTGAGATATCGTTCGAACACTGGATTACAACTGAGAGATGTAATTTAGAAACGCTATTAAAACCTGTCGATGAATTTGTTAAATATTTTAGCGAAAAATTAGAAAAACTATTAACTCATGATTATATAAAAACAAAGCAATCTAAATTTTTAAAAGATACAAAGTCTTCATTAAAAGAAGGAGAAGTAGTTATTATTTGCGATTTTGCAGAGAATTATTCATTTGTACCTCAGGATGCTGTTCAAAGTCATCATTGGAACAATGATCAGGCTACAATTCATCCGTTTGTTATTTATTATATGGAGTCAGGAATGCTTAAAAATCTAAGTTTTGATGTAATATCAGAAGTTCTAAGACATGATACAATTGCGGTACAAGTATTTATTTCTAAATTACTAACGTATTTAAATCAACTAATGAATATAAAAAAGGCCATTTTTATGTCTGATGGGGCTGCTTCCCAATACAAAAATAGAAAAATTTTTGCAAGCCTCTGCAAGTTTAAAGAGAAATACAACATTGATTCTGAGTGGCATTTTTTCGCAACTTAACATGGTAAGGGACCATGTGATGCAATTGGCGGCACATTAAAACGAATGGCAACAAGAGCAAGCAAACATGAACATCCAATAACAAGTGCGAAAACTTTGTATGATTGGGCTATTAAGAGAAATCAAGAAAATTTCATTAATTGTTATGTTATGTATTCTCCGTGCGAGGAGTAACGATTATGATGTAGAAGGAGATGTTCGCTCATCACCATGAGGCACCAAGAGTGAACAACAATGTTTTCAACAGCCTGTTGAAGTGGCGGACTTGTTCCGTCGCTACAACCTACCCCGCAGTGGGATGTTAGGCAAAGATTGACGTCCATGGTTCGAGTACCATTGGATACATGCCCTTTCGCTCAATTTTCAACAACATCTGTTAATTTTCCTACCTGCCGCACTCTGACGGACCTTTCAACACTTTCTCTTCACATCTTTCATTCTAGCCAAAAACATTGTTGTTCACTCTTGGTGCCTCATGGTGATGAGCGAACATCTCCTTCTACAAGAAAATTTCACAAAAATATCATTTTGCTATGTTTCACAAGAAGAATATGAAGAGGGAGCTGCAAAATGGGGTGGTAGTTATCAGCAAACAAAAATGATTCCTGGTACACAGAAATATCACTCCTTCATTCCAATCCAGTTGCAGATAACAAAATCGCTGCGAAAATATTTTCAACTGACGAAATACTGAGTTTTCATAATATTTATAGGAATTTTAGGAAATAGTGTTTGTAACAATGTAAATACATTTTTTTTAAATAGTAGAAAAAATAAATAAATAATGTATGAACAAAAAAAAACTCAAATTTTTTATTTGGTATCTAAGATTCGTTAATTTCGTTACTTAAGAAGATGTTCAATCTTCTTGGTGTCAAAAGGATAGTTGTTGAAAATTTTATGTTCAATTTGAAAAAAAAATACTTTTGTAGATGGACAATCACCACTAACTTTTGAAACAGGGATATTTTCATGGAAAAAGCAATTTTTCCGACATTATTTTCAAATTATCTCGAAACCGGGTACATATAGAATGTTGCTCACCAAGAGCATTTTTGTTTAAAATCATTAGAAAAATCGTATTATATTATTAAAATATGGTTATTTATGCAAAAACAACATATTGAAAAAACTTGAATTTTTCTTACTTCTAAGAACTTTTTTATCTTAAGTTGCTCCATCGTAGAACAACTTCTATTCTTCTTCTTATGACTTAAAGTCTTTTTGGGAAAAAAATACAAAAATCGTACGTTGGACAGATTTGCTAATTGATTTTTAAGTTTGATTTTTTATTTTTTTTGAAGAAAATTTTTTTTTTTTAGTGTACATATTTTTTTTATAAAGTCAAACGCATCTTCACATTTACGGTGACTTCAATCAACGGGCAGCAAATTTTATCGTTGATGATGAAAATGAATCTCTTTTGGTACCAATTTTGGGAGATAATGAAACGCTCCGCACTCTATTTGACAAAAGTTCAGAGTTGGGACTTAATCAAATAAACCATGTAAGAAATCATAACAACTGTTTTTTAGATTTGTTATTTACTAATATGACCGATGATTTCTGCGTGACGGAATCACCCGATCCTTTATGGAAAAATGAGGTATTCCACACCGCGATTGAATACTCCATATTTATACACGACAACACCACAGTGTTGGATGGCGATTTAACCGAAACCTATTATGACTTTAAACATGCAAAATACGATGTTATCAAAAATAAACTAAGCTCCTTTGATTGGCAAAATGTGATTCGTAATTTGAACATAGAGCTAGCTGTGAACAAATTCTACCAAGTAATTTCGTTAAGACCAAACAGCAGTCGAATGATTTTCCATCAAAATTGCAGTAAAACAGTAAAACAGGCAAAACTCCAAACGAAATCAGCAATTTATTCGCAGACTTCTTCCAGGATGTTTACACTACTCATGACGTTAATGATCGGGATTATCAGTATTTTTCATACCTTCCTGAAACAATCAGTGATGTAACAGTTAATAACATATCACTTAACGAAATTCTACTTTCAATAAATACATTGGATGCTTCTAAGGGAGCTGGACCTGATGGTCTGCCGCCAGCTTTTCTAAAAGCAGTATCGAAAGAGAGCGATTCCACGAACAAGTGGGAAATTTTTCCAGTTTTTATTTTTTGTATTTTTTGATTTGCATGAAACCTTGCATACACGTTTTTGGGGAAGAAAAACGCCGTTTTGCATACTTGGTTCGCCATTTTGAATCTAGCCTTACTTATGAGAAGGGCCTATGAAAAATGCACATGATATCTTCAAAAAATTGTATCTCGGAAACGGTTTGTCCGATTGGTTTGGTGTCTTCGGCGAAATTTTAGACAATTGTTGGTGCTATATGGAGAAAATATGCACGGTAAAAAAAAAGTTTGGTTTTTGTGTTTTGAACTAAAATATAGATTTTCCCTTAAAAGTGACCTGTCAATATTTTTTTAATTATTTTTATGTTATAGCTGACTTAAAATGCTATCTAGTGCACAGTGAGTTGTTCTGGAGAAAAATAGGTTACAATGAAAAAAAAAAATTTAAAAAAAATTACAATTTTCAAAAAAGCTATTAAAAAAGTCAAAAAAGTTTGTCACTCTAATTTTATGAAAGTACATCAAATTTGCAAGCAAAAAGTACTTAGGTAACATTTTTCTAAGATGCACCGTTTAGAAGATATTACTGATTCAATATTGATTTTATGATAACTTAATAAGTTTTGGCCCTTTTCGGATGTACTCCGTGTTTTTTCAGTTTCAAAAGTATTTTTTTCGGAAAGATTGGAAAATTTTGAGTTAAAATGACACTGACAACTTAAAGATTCGAGTGAAATTCTCTGCCTTAAAAGTATTTTGAAAAACAAGTTACAAAATCCCACTATCAGGAACAATGATTTCTTGAAGTGATTTTTGGTGCGTTGTGCTGAAAACGTGCTAACAAGTATTAGATACAGGTAATTAGATACCAGTTAGCTGTACTACGTACAGTTGGTGATTGTAAACATGGTCTTTGTTGGAACTAGTCCACCATGGCCACGCTGGCCATAACGAGGCTAGCTCTGTCGATGACCGTTTCTTAATAATAAACAAAAAGAACGCAGTCTTAGTCACCTTCCATCAAACTAGACGGCTGCCGACTGATACCTCAATCAACAACCGCCGCACTCTTTATTCATTCCAGGTATATACAATTTACAATCTTCTTCAATAACAATATACCTATGCCAGCAAATCTACCTCGCTCCAACTCTCCAAACTCGTACCTGAAGGTTCGACGATACCTGAGCGTTCAACTCCACCTATCTTCCAACAGTCTTTACCCAGTATTCTATGATTTCTACCCGTGAGCTGTAAAATAATGTCTGACTCGGTTCTGAATTAATCCAGTATCTACCAAACAGTAAATGCAGAAAGGTTGCTAGTAGCATAGTGATTATAGTAATTTCATCTCATAATCCTGTGTTTTTGAACGAGATCTAGTGTTGTTTGATAACATAATAATTGTAAAGGAAAATGTAACACGTTTTGGTGCAAAGGTAAGTTTTAAATACACATTTTAATTATATGTTTTGTGATATTTTCGTACAAAACTAACAATTGGAAAATATTGTCTATGTTACAGATTAAAGGTTAAAGCCTACCCCGCAGTGGGATGTTAGGCAAAAATGTCGTTGGTTCGAGTACCACCGTATACATGCCCTTTTCGCTCAATTTTCATAAAAAACATCTGTTACATTTCCAATCCTGCCGCACGCTAGCGGAACTATCAAAACTTTCTCTTCATATCTTTCATTCTAGCAAAAACATTGTTGTTCACTCTTGGTGCCTCATGGTGATGAGCGAACATCTCCTTCTACATCATTAACGAATAGATTACTTTGCGAAAATAAGACAACTCATTGCCATCTACGAAGATGTAAAAACTGCCCAGATACCTCAGTTTTAGAAGACAGTTTATTGAAACAACTGGAAGAAAACTTTGTTGAAAAGCTTTCATTCGAACAATGGGTTACCACTGACAGATGTGATTTAGAAACTATTGTAAAGCAAACCGATGAGTTTGTTTCATTTTTCAGCTCAAAATTAGAAAGTTTGATTCCGCATGATTTTGTAAAAACCGAACAATCCAATTTTTTGAAAACTACAAAAGAAAACTTGCAAGACGGTGAATTTTTAGCTATTTGTGACTTTTCTGAAAATTACAGCTTCATTTTGCAGGATGAAGTTCAATCACACCATTAGAACGTGCAACAGGCCACAATCCATCCTTTCGTAATATATTATACTGAAAATATGCGAATTAAACATTTTTGCTTCATTATAATTTCTGAAGAACTAAGACATGATTCAGTCGCTGTTAATTTGTTTATTGATAAAATGATAAACTTTTTACAAATTGATCAAAATAAAAACATAAAAAAAAATTATTTGATGTCAGATGGTGCTGCTTCACAGTATAAAAACCGAAAAAACTTTTCTAGCCTTTGTAAATTTAAGTCAAAGTATGGTATTGACGCTGAATGGCATTTCTTCGCAACATCGCACGGAAAAGGTCCATGCGATGCTATTGGAGGTACGATAAAACGCATAGCTACCAGAGCAAGTTTAGCCAAAGAACGCGAACACCCGATAAAGACTGCAAGAGAGTTGTTTAATTGGGCAAACAAACGAAAAGAAGAAGAACTTACAAAGTTGTCATTTTGTTATTCTACTACAGAAGAATACGAAAATATGTCTTTGCAGCTAAATAATCAATATAATAATGCAAAAACAATTCAAGGAACTCAAAAATTCCACTCATTTCTTCCTCTATCAAAAAATACAATAAAGGCAAAGCTTTATTCAAACTGTCCTGACAATGATGCCAAAATATTCGATATTGTTAAGAAAGTTGTGTAAACAATAATTTTATAAAAATACAGGAATAAAAATAAACTGATGATATCCAACATATAATGTTATTTTTTATTGCGCACAATCACCATCCCTGAAAAATAAGCTTAATTCGCTCTTTTGAATCTTGCTAATTGAGGAGCTTGTATTTGCAGTTCTCAAAAAGGTGTATCTCGAAATCGAGTTGTCTCATCGGTTTGATGTCTGGGGCAATGTTCGGCAATAGAGAGAAAATATGCACAGTATAAACACATCCAGTTTAAATGGACTGTTAGGCGATATGCAAGAGTTGAATGCACATTTTCAACACAATACACCAAAAATAACTGGAAGAAATCATTGTTCCTGATAGTGGGATTTTGTAACTTGTTTTTCAAAATACTTTTAAGGCAGAGAATTTCACTCGAATCTTTAAGCTGTCAGTGTCATTTTAACTCAAAGTTTTCCAATCTTTCCGAAAAAAATACTTTTGAAACTGAAAAAACACGGAGTACATCCGAAAAGGGCCAAAACTTATTAAGTTATCATAAAATCAATATTGAATCAGTAATATCTTCTAAACGGTGCATCTTAGAAAAATGTTACCTAAGTACTTTTTGCTTGCAAATTTGATGTACTTTCATAAAATTAGAGTGACAAACTTTTTTGACTTTTTTTAATAGCTTTTTTGAAAATTGTAATTTTTTTTAAATTTTTTTTTTCATTGTAACCTATTTTTCTCCAGAACAACTCACTGTGCACTAGATAGCATTTTAAGTCAGCTATAACATAAGAATAATGAAAAAATATATTGACAGGTCACTTTTAAGGGAAAATCTATATTTTAGTTCAAAACACAAAAACCAAACTTTTTTTTACCGTGCATATTTTCTCCATATAGCACCA